>BLSH010350663.1:594473-608214 GCA_018402905.1 Glandirana rugosa
AATGTACGTACTTTAGAAAAATAGTTTACACTCATGGAGAAACATAGAGGTACTCACATTTGATAAAAAGATTTCATGCATGTAAAGCCGGCACAAACGATCAAAACAGTACACATCCCCGTGTCCCGTAGTACGTAGGCGTGGTGACGTCAATCCGCAGTCATGACATCCAGATGACTGTATTGTACTATTCCTTGGGTTTTTGATTGCGCCTCGGATATTTCCTGTAACTTGTTTTGCCCTTTCTTCCTTCCACGTCCTATCCTTTTATTTTTCCTTTTTGTTGGTGTGTGTTGTTCTGCAAGTTTTTCTGGTCGCATATGTTGGCAGGTCAGCAAGATGTGGGCTGACAGCCTAAGGGTAGCGAAGCTCTGAGGAAGGGGGTGCGCCCACGAAACGTGTCCGCTTTTATCCTGCCTTGTGCCTTCATTTTATCATGTCCTGGGTTTTTTTGTGAGTACCCCTTTTTTATATTTTCATTTGGAATAAATTATTTTTGGTAATGCACTAGGTGCATGCGCCTTCCTTTTCTCTCTTTTGTAGTACCTTTCGGATTCCCCGTCCGAGGAGGGCAGCACACATCCAGTCACCCTATCCTTCCCACATGGTTGCTTGCTATCTTGAGGAACTTTTAGCGCTGGATTTCATCTATTTGTACCATGTGCTTCTCCTGATGAAGCAAATTTACCACCTTGCGAAATGCGTAGAGAACTACAGCACAGACATAGTTTGAATGTATAATGTACAGTCATAAAAAACACCTGATTTTAACATAAGGTTTCTAACTTGGAGAATTTCTGTAATTTTTTATGAGATATTTTGGGAAAAATGTTCTTTATACATGCTGTACTTTTTGTAAACAATACATTTTGTTATATATTTTTACCCTTTTGTGGTGTGAATCATAAAGGTCCTGTGTACAAATTGGGACTGAGACACACCCTCTATCTACCTACCTCACACTGGTACCCTCTTTTGTTAAAAATTTACAAAATGCCACTGGCAGCCCCTTATCCGGCCATAACTCACGGTATAAGTGTTTGTTTAAATCTATGCCTCTAAATACCTTTTTGTCAGGTATCTTCAGGCCGGGCACGTGACTCCCAGCCGCTCTGCTACTATGATCCAGGGCTACAGTGGGAGGTGCCGAGTGGCCAGCACAATGGTCACGTGACCTCCCAGCTGACATCAGAGGGAGATCTCAGCGCCTCCCACTGTGGCCCTAGATTGTGGTAGCACAGCGGCCGGCAGTCACGTGGCCGGCCAGAAGATACCTGAAAAAAAGTATTTAGAGGCATAGATTTAAACAAACACGTATACTGTGAGTTATTGCTGGATAAAGGAGAGGGGCTGGCAGTGAAAGTGTTATGTAAGGTAACAACCACTTTAACCACTTCACCCCGGAAGGATTTCCCACTGTAGGACCAGAGCACTTTTTTCAATTTGGCACTGCGCTGCTTTAACTGGTAATGGTGTGGTCATGCAATGCTGTACCCAAACAAAATGTGTGTCCTTTTTTTCCCCACAAATAGAGCTTTCTTTTGGTGGTATTTGTTCACGTCTGCACTTTTTATTTTTTGCGATATAAATGAAAAAAGAATGAAAATTTTGAAAAAAAAAATTATATTTTCTACTTTTTGTTTTTCAAAAAATACAATAAACTAAATTTTAGTCATACATTTTTGCCAAAATGCATTCAGCCACATGTCTCTGGTAAAAAAAAGTAAATTAGCGTATATTTATTGGTTTGCGCAAAAGTTATAGAGTCCACAAACTAGGGTACATTTTCTGGAATCTACGCAGGTTTTATTTTATGACTGCCTATCTTATTTCCTGAGGTGCTATAATGGATGGGCAGTACACCCCCCCCCCCCCCCCAAATGACCACAATTTGGAAAGTAGACACCCCAAGGAATTAGCTGAGAGGCATGTTGAGCCCATTGAATATTTTATTTTTTGTCACAAGTGATTGAAAAATGACAGGAAAAAAATTACATCAATTAAATTAAAGTTGTTACTGAAATGATATATTGCTCACACATGGCATGGGTATATGTGGAATTACACCCCAAAACATCACACATAACCCATGGCATGTGTGAGCAATATATAATTTAGTGACAACTTTGTGAAAAAAAAAGTAATTTCCCCGAAACTTGTGGCAAAATATAAAATATTCCATGGACTTAACATGCCTCTCAGCAAATAGCTTGGGGTGTCAACTTTCCAAAATGGGTCATTTGGGGGGGGGGGGGTTGCTATCTGGGCATTTTATGAAATGCTGAAGGCGGTGATTGGTTTTCGGGGTCCTGTATGCAGCTAGGCTCCCAAAAAGTCTCACACATGTGGTATCCCCGTACTCAGGAGAAGCAGCAGAATGTGTTTTGGGGTGTAATTTCACATATACCCATGGCATGTGTGAGCAATATATAATTTAGTGACAACTTTGTGAGAAAAAAAGTAATTTTACAGAAGCTTGCGGCAAAATATAAAATATTCCATGGACTCAACATGCCTCTCAGCAAATAGCTTGGGGTGTCAGCTTTCCAAAATGGGTCATTTGGGGGGGAGAAGGGGTTTGCTATCTGGGCATTTTCATGGCCTCCGCAACTGTGATAGGTAGTGCGGGGTGAATGCACACATTTTCGCCCTTAGAAATGCTGAAGGTGGTGATTGGTTTTTGGGGTTCCGTACGCGGATAGACTCACAAAAAGTCTCACGCATGGGGTATCCCCCTACTCAGGAGAAGCAGCAGAATGTATTTTGGGGTGTAATTCCACATATACCCATGGCATGTGTGAGCAATATATAATTTCAGTGACAGCTTTGGTAATTTTTTTTTTGTCATTTTTCAATCACTTGCAACAAAAAAATAAAATATTCCAGGGAATCAACATGCCTCTCAGCAAATAGCTTGGGGTGTCTACTTTCCAAAATGGGGTCATTTGGGGGGGGGGGGGGGTTAACTGTCCTGGCATTTTATGCCCAACATTAGAAGTCTATGCCACACAACATCCACCAAATCTTTTCTGACACTTTTTGTTCACATGAAAAAATATTTTAAAAGATTAAAATGGTGGGTGTTGCAAATTTTTTTTTCACAAAGTATTTGCACACCGATTTTTAAACTGCAATTTTTGTGGAAAAAAACACCTTTTTAAATTTTAATGCACAAAAACACACTATATTGCCGAAATATTTGGTGAAATATAAAAGATGATCTCATGCCAAGTACATAGACACCAAACATGACATGCTTTAAAAATAGCGGCAACAAACAATATACCTCTTTAAAAGCCTTTATAGGTTACCACTTTAGATCTGCAGGGGAGGCCTACTGCTAGAATTACTGCCCTCGATTGGACGTTTGCGGTGACACCTCAATTGCTGTTCGACACGAGACCGACGCTGGCGCTCACCTTTTCGCGCATGCACGGGGGGATTATTTTTACACTGTCCCTTTCATCTTTTTTTTTTCTATTATTTTTATTGTTATCACGAGAAATTTAATTTGGGGTCTATTAGACTCTAGATCTCTCCTCAGCCCTTAAAGCATCTGACCACACCCAAATCGGTGTGATAAGATGCTTCCTCAATTTCCCAATGGCACGGTTTATATCCGGTGAAACCGAAGTCATGGAATGCTCATAGCCTCCAGTATCTTAGGCCATAGAGATTATTGGAGCCATTTTAGTCTTCAATCAGCTCTATGGTCAGCTATCGGAACCACCGGCTGCATTCTCGGGTTTCCCGGTGGGACAGGAGAGCCTGAGAAAACCATGGAAGATGGCCAGAGGGGGGGGGCGTTCCCTCCCACTGTTTGTAAAAGCAGTCTAGCAGCTAATCAGTCGCTAGGATTGCTTTTACATGAAAGCCAACTGCCGACTGAAAAGAACGATACCTAGATGATACCTTTACCTGCAGGCATCATTCCAGTATAACCACTCTAACACCAGCAACATACTAATGTGTCGCTGGTCCTTGTTGGGCACATTTTGTAATGTTCTTTTTTTTCATGCAGCCTGTGGGTTGATTAAAAAAAAGAATCAATCAGTGGGTATGCCCACCATTAGAAAACCTCCCTTCATCCACCCACTTCTAATGGTGGGCATAGCCCTTTTTTAATAATATATACCGGAGCATAGGGGCAATCCACCCCAATTTCCACCCCTGCCCCTATGCTCCGGTATATATGCTCTTTTTTTAACTGTGGTGGTGAAATCACCTCCAACAACGCTTGAGTCGCTGCTTTATATATGGTGGGAGCAAATGATGTTGCTGTCACCCTACATAAATCAGGGCTGCAGCTGGCGTACCTGAAAACCAAATAAAGATTAATAAAACACAGTAACATATAAAAAATAACATTCCTGCTAAGAAGAAAAAAATAATTAAACTTTACATAAAAACATTATAAAAAACATTTTATACCTGCAAAAAAAAAAACATGATATAAACAGCAACAAAAAATTACAGGTATGCATAAAAAAAAAACAATAGAGAGAGCAATAGAAAGAGAATAGAGAGAAAATAGAGATAGAAATACAACTGTTTTTGGCTTTTATTATATTATTTTTATAACTTTTCTTTTGTTTTACACCTGTATCTGCGTCGTTGGCAGACTTAACATCTTTTTTGGGGGGCTCGGTTGGTAGGGGTTTCAGGGATTGCATGTGGAAAATGCAGTCCATGCAGCCGGCTCACTGCATTTGGATCGGGAACATGGGGTGCAGAGCCAGCTGGATACAGCAGGGCTCTGATGATCTCTTCCTGGAATTGAAGGAGAGGTCCAGTCTGTCCTGACGCTTTGTATAGCACATAAGCATTCAGCATAGCCAATTGGAATAAGTAAACAGACACTTTTTTGTACCAGCGTCTGGACTTTGGGGCAATTAAGTACGGCGCCAATAACTGGTCATTGAGTTCCACCCCTCCCATATTTTGGTTATATTAGCGGACACAGAGGGGTTTCTTCACAACACCAGCTGCCGTTGTAATTTGGACAGCCGTGTCTGTGTGAAGGGTGGAAAGAACGAAAATATTCTCATTTCACCGCAAGCAAATTACTACTTCTCAAGCAGGCTCTCTCCCCGTCTAAGTCGGGATTCTACCAGCCGTTGGGGGAAGCCCCAGCGATTAGATCGCATGGTGCCACATGCGCCATTTTGGTGATAAAACAAGTGACTAAAAAGTGGCACAAGCAATTGTTCATGTACAAATGGTACCCCTTTCCAGATAAGGGTGACACCAAGCTCCACACAATTTTTCCAGCGCTCCCTATGTAGTCTGGGCATACTTCCGGCTCCACGTGACTATCTTTGCCCTCATAAACCATAAAGCTACATGTATAGCCTGTGGCCCTGTCACAGAGCTTATACATCTTGACCCCGTATTTGGCATGCTTGCTGGGGACGTACTGTTTGAAAGCAAGATGGCCAGCAAATTTAATCAGGGACTCGTTCACGCACACAACTAGGTTGGGAATAAAAAGTGCTGTGAACTGCTGGTTGAAGTGGTTTATGAGGGGCCAAATTTTGTCGAGCCGATCATATTCAGGGTCACCCCGTGGATGACAGAGTTCATTGTCGTTGAAGTGCATAAACCGCAGGATCTGCTTGTATCATGCCCTGGCCATGCAAGCAGAGAAGACATACATATGATGAACTGAGTCAGTGGACCAATATAACCGCAATTCAGGTCCTTTATGTATGCCCATGTTGAGGGTAAGGCCCAGAAAGGTCTTAAATTCAGAAACTCTAATTAGTTTCCAATCTCTGGCAAGTGACGAATGGGGATTAGTGGATATGCATTGACCAGCATATAAATTGCTTTGGTCCACAATAGATCTAGAGATCTTCAGTGAAAAACAGTGAATAAAAATCAATGGCCGTAAAGTCAACTGTATTCACCTGAATTCCGGGTAGGCCAGTGAATGGGGGAAGTACGGCGCTGCATTAGTGGTGGGTCTCCATTCAGGGTTTGCAAGCGCGGCAGGAAGGGCACCATGGGCTCTGCGGGCCTGTGTTTGTCTTCTTCATGGCTGTGGGAGACTACTTGTGCTAGCCACACCAGCTTGAACTGCACTTATGGGACTCGCCACGTCGCCAAGTGTTACTGCAGTGCTGGTTGTTTGACCAGGGTGTACTAGGCCGCTGGTGCTTTCCAGGTCATCAGAGGGAGTAGCGACGCTAGTACTGGATCTCTGCTCCATACGAGAGCCCTGCGGTTCTTGCACCTCAGCGACAGTAGAACGGGATCTGGTACACCTGACCTTAGCAGGGACCTCTCCGTCATCAGAGCTATCTGACAGGGAGCCGCTGTTGTCTACGGGATCGTATGATGAGCCTGAATCTGACAGTGAAGCTTCCCCATCGCTCTCATCTGTCATGCTCAACAACACATAGGCCTCTTCACTAGTGTACCTTGGATTTGACATGTTGGCCTCTAAATTTATCGGTACACTAGTGTAACTCACAGGCAAAAAAGCGCACCTGGTTGTCAGAGCCTATTTGAAGTTGCTACCAAAATCACTGTAAGATTTCGCAGGGCTCGGAAGTGATCTCTGCGAACCTTGCAGATATGTGTTCCATGTTTGGTACGTGTCAGCGATCTATTGATCCTGCACTTGGGTGGGCTGGGCGAAGGGGCTAAACGCAGGTGCTAGCAGGTATCTGGGCTGATCCCACTAACGCCGCATTTTTTTAGAACACTAATCTAGTGGAGACGCTAATATATATCTGATCAGATAAGATATTGATCTGATCAGATACTGCAATAGTATCGAACACCTATCTAAAGTGTGTGTATGTGTGTCAGAGTACCTAACTAACTGGCCCTGTCTGGTGTTTACGCTGACCCTAACGCACGCTAAAACCTGAGGTCACCGCCGGGCGATCGGGGGTTAAAACCTATAAAAGGTATATATATTATATATACGGCGGGTAATCTGATGGGGAAAAAAACTAGCTAGCGTCACCCGTGACACTTAAACAGTGATCACAGGTGACAGGGGGCAAGGAAGGGGTTGAAAACTTTATTAGGGGGGTATTTACATCTACCTAGGCCTAATACTACCTACTCTAACACTGATTAGTGTCACAAGGGTCACAAGTACAGCTATCAGTGAACGATCTGATCGCTGCACTCAGTGACACAGTGACAGGGGGTGACAGGAGTGAAGAGGTTAACTGTGGGGGCGACAAAAAATCAGCCCCCTGGCTGTGCCCGCGAACGCCGTTTATAGAATGCAATGCATGTGTCGGGCATTGATAAGCAAAACCATAAATCATACAAAAAAAAGGTATCAATGAAGTTGTAATATGAATCAATCACTAAGACAATAAGACGTAGATAAACCATAATCAATGAAATGGCACGGTCACTTTAATGTTTAGGTCCACCAACAATTCACCATCATGTTTATTTATTCTTTTATTATGGTCAAAAATTGGCAAATTTGCTCATAATCGTGCATCAGATATATACTGTCAGTGTCTGTCTGTTTCTAAAAAGTACCTGATGATGACAGAGTGTGCACTGCTCTCCCGCTGCCTACAGCAGCCTGTTGTGAGGAGGATGGAGTACAGGCGCGGGATGCTGGCTCGGGTCTCATGCAGCATCCTCTGTGACAGTGAGCTGAGGAGAACTATCTGGGCACCGTGATTCGGGGGCACTTTCTCTATGTCTCCTCTCCTGCAGCAGTGAGCTCAACACATGGCGACGCCGGGCGGCTGGGGATGACATCGGAGGGAGGCTGGAAAAGATGGTGCGGCTAACACCCACGGCTCCTTTCAACTCCAATCAGAGAGGCAGAGCATAGCTCCTTTTGGCTGCTTTCGGCTCTGTTCAGAGAGGCAGGGCACAGCGCGGCGTGAGTATGACGTCATCCAAAAATCGATTAATGGCGGTCGTAGCATCGATGCCGATTTGCTGTGATTAAATTCAAAGGGGTTAACTGTGTTCCCTAGGCGTGTTATAACTGTGCGGGGGCTGGGCTGGCAGGGGCATGACAGATCTAACTGATCCCGATGACAGGGATCAGTAGATCTCTGTCATGCCGCCTGACAGAACGGGGAACTGCTGTGTTTACATCGGCGGTTCCCAGTTCTTCCTGTGTAGTAAGCGATTGTGGGTCGCCGGTGGACATCGAGTCTACTGGACCTGCGGCCACACTGAGGGAGAGCGGAGCGGGTATGAGAGTGTGCCGCCGGCGGCGTGCGCCCGTCTGTTACTCCTGCATTTGCGAACAGCCATTTATAAACAGCAATTCACGTAACGCTGCCACAGTGCAGCAGTAAATGTATGCAAGACAGTCGTTAACCAGTTAAAAGGAGGTGCAATTTTTTCTTTTTCTTTTATTGCATTTTAGTGTAAATATTTTTTGACCCCCAGATCTCATATTTAAGAGGTCCTGTCATGCTTTTTTTCTATTACAAGGAATGTTTACATTCCTTGTAATAGGAATAAAAGTGACCCAAATTATTTTAAATGGACAGTGTAAAAATAAAAAATAACAAGTAAAATAAATAAGAAAAAAAATGTAAAGTGCCCCGTACCGCCTAGCTAGCGCGCAAAAGCGAACGCATATGTAAGTCCCGCCTGCATATGAAAACGGTGTTCAAACCACACATGTGAGGTATATCCATGATTGTTAGAGCGAGAGCAATAATTCTAGCATTAGACCTGCTCTATAACTCAAAACTAGTAACCTGTAGAAATTTTTAAACTTTGCCGATGGAGATTTTTAAGTGCCAAAGTTTGTCACCATTCCACGAGCGGATGTGTTTTTTGTATTGCATTTTAGTGTAAATATGATATTTGAGGTCTTTTTGACCCCAGATTTCATATTTAACCACCTCAGTACCGGGCACGAAAACCCCCTTCCTGTCCAGGCCATTTTTCTTCTTTCAGCGCTATCACACTTTGAATGACAATTACTCAGTCATGCAACACTGTACCCATATGAAATTTGTGTTCTTTTTTTCACACAAATATAGCTTTCTTTTGGTGGTATTTAATCACTAGGTGTTTTTTTATTGTTTGTGCTAGAAATAAAAAAAGATTGGAAATTTTGTGAAAAAATGCCTTTTTCTATGTTTCTGTCATACAATTTTGCAAATTAGTAATTTTTCTTCGTAAATTTTGGCCAAAATTTATACTGCTACATATCTTTGGTAAAAATAACCCAAATAAGTGTATATTTTTTGGTCCTTGTGTAAGTAATAGAGTCTACAAGCTATGGTGCCAATCATTGAAAATTGATCACACCTGATATACTGACGGCCTTTCTCATTTCTTGAGACCCTAACAAGCCAGGAAAGTACAAATACCCCCCCAAATGACCCCTTTTTGGTAATTTTTTTTCACAATTCTTTGCAAAATGAAGATTTTTTTTTCTTTTTTTTTTTCGCAAAATTGTCATTTTAACAGGTTATTTCTCACACACAGCATATGCATACCCCAAAATACATTCTACTACTCCTGAGTATGGCGATATCACATGTCTGAGCCTTTTTCACAGCCTAGCCACATACAGAGGCTCAACATGCAGGAAGCACCTTCAGGTATTCTAGGGACATAACTTACACATCTAATGTTATGACGACCGATCACATTTTTGAAGGCCCTGGAGCACCAGGACAATTGCCCACAAAATGACCCCATTCTGGAAAGCAAGAATCTATGAGGCATAATGAGTCTTTTGAACGGTTCATTTTTTTCCAGTAGTTTCTGGAAAATGTAGGGAAAAAACGAAAAAGCATTTTTTTACACAAAGTTGTCCATTTATAAGATATTTCCAACGCATAGCATGTACATAGCAAGGTCCTGGAGCACCAGGACAATTGAATTGCCCACAAAATGACCCAATTTTGGAAAGAAAACACCCCAACATATAATCTATATGGCATAATGAGTCTTTTGAACATGTCATTTTTTCCAGTAGTTTTTGGAAAAAAATGAAAATGCATTTTTTTTACACAAAGTTGTCCATTTATATGATATTTCCAACACATAGCATGTACATAGCAAAAATGACACCCCAAAATACATTCTACTACTCCCCCTGAGTATGGTCATACCACATGTGTAAGACTTTTACACAGTCTGGCCACATACAGAGGCCCAACATTGAACTAGCACCTTCAGGCATTCTACGAGCACAAATTACACATCTCATTTCTCAACCACCTACCTATTACACTTTTGAAGGTCCCGGAGCACCAGGACAATGGAGTTGCCCACTAAATGACCCCATTTTGGAAAGAAAGCACCCCACGTATAATCTATGAGGCATAATGAGTCTTTTGAACATGTTATTTTTTTCCAGTAGTTTTGGAAAATGTGGGAAAAAAATGAAAACGCTTTTATTTTTACACAAAGTTGTCCATTTATATGATATTTCCAACGCATAGCATGTACATAGCAAAAATGACATCCCAAAATACATTCTGCTATTCCTCCTGAGTATGGTGATACCAAATGTGTCAGACTTTTACAGGTGATGTTTACTGATAGGTGTGACGGTCACTGACGGCTGATTGGCGATGGTCACTGATGGGTGACTGGTGGAGGTCACTGATGGGTGACGGGTGACTGGCGGTGGTCACTGATGGGTGACGGGTGTCTGGTGGTGGTCACTGATGGGTGACTGGCGGTGGTCACTGATGGGTGACTGGCAGTGGTCACTGATGGGCGGTGGTTACTGATAGGTGACGGGTGACTGGCGGTGGCCACTGATGGGTGCCGGGTGTCTGATGGTGGTCACTGATGGGTGACGGGTGTCTGGTGGTGGTCACTGATGGGTGACTGGTGGTGGTCACTGATGGGTGCCACATGTCTGGTGGTGGTCACTGATGGGTGACGGGTGTTTGGTGGTGGTCACTGATGGGTGACGGGTGTCTGGTGGTGGTCACTGATGGGTGACTGGCGGTGGTCACTGATGGGTGCCATGTGTCTGGCGGTGGTCACTGATGGGTGACTGGTATCTGGCGGTGGTCACTAATGCGTGATGGGTAACTGGCGGTGGTCACTGATGGGTGACCGGTGTCTGGCGGTGGTCACTAATTCATGACGGGTGACTGGCGGTGGTCACAGATGCGTGACGGGTGACTGGTAGTGGTCACTGATGGGTGACGGGTGACTGGCGGTGGTCACTGATGGATGACTGGCAGTAGTCACTGATCGGTGACTGGCGGTGGTCACTGATGGGTGACGGGTGTCTGGCGGTGGTCACTGATGGGTGACTAGTCACCATCACTGATGGGTGATGAGTGACTGGCGGTGGTCACTGATTGGTGACGGGTGACAAGCCCCGGGTGACTGGTGGTGGTCACTGATGGGTGACGGGCCAAGGTCAGTGACTGGTGACAGTCCATGGTCAGTGATGGTTGACGGGTGACAGGCCACGGTTACTGATGTGTGGCGGTTGACATGCCACGGTCACTGATGGGTGACACGCCACGGTCACTGATGGGTGACGGATGACATGCCACGATCACTGACGGGTGACAGGTGCACTTTATAATGGCAGTCTGATGACAGGTGCACTTTATGGGGGCATTTGGGGTGACTGTTGGGTGACAGGTGCATTGGGGGGAGCAGGAGTAAAGTGACAGGTGTGTTTGGTGCTTTACAGATCAGTAACTCACTGATCCGAGCTCTTCTCTGTGAGGATAGAAGAGCTGGTAACAGTGAGTTACCGCTCTGTTTACATTACATGTGATCGGCTGTGAGTAGATCACAGCCGATCACAAGGTCACAGCCGCCACCTGGCGGCTGATACCAGTGTCAGTGAAAGGCAGTGTTCCCTGGGAACAGGCCGCCACTGACTCGCACGCACGCGCAGCGTGCTTCCGGTCGCGCGCCTGCGCCATGCGAATGGGGGCAGTACCATTTGTGATCAGTAGTGACTTCATCACGGCCGATCACATGGTAAACAGCCATGACCAATGGCTGTTCACCCCCGTCAGTGACGCGGTGTGCGACACGCCGCCACGAAAGAGCCGGCTTAAAGGGCAGACGTCATATGACGTCCGCCCGGAACGAGAGCCATACTGCTCCGCCATCATTTGACGGTGGGCGGACGGCAAGTGGTTAACAGGCCCTGTCATGCTTTTCTCCATTACAAGGAATGTTTACATTCCTTGTAATAGGAATAAAAGTGACCCATTTTTTTTTTGGACAGTGCAAAAATAAAAATAACAAGTAAAATAAATAAGAAAAAAAAATTTTTATTTCTGGGTCAGTGGGATCCCAGGCAGAGGCGGTGACGTCACTTCCCGGCTTGCTGCGTGAGGGCTGAGTAACGGTGACGCGTTCTCGGAGCATGTGCGCCTTCTTCAGGCCGAGAGATCTCCATGTTGGAAATGGGCATTTTATGTATGCGCAGCCATGTCATTGGACGGGCAGGCTGCGCTGGTGATTGGCTGATAGAGAACAAGAGCCACATACAAGCTGGCACTATGCTGTTGCACAAGGCCTTTCAACATTGGTACAATCTGATGAGGGGGATGAGGCATAAGGTGTTCGGTCCTGTTTTGAGTTCGCTCGGGGCTACCAAGTTTTTGACACTTCTGACCTTGCGGTAAGAAAACTTGGGTGTCACACACCCGGTGGTGGAGTCTGTCTTGTGCAGGGAGCAACCACTCTTACGGCCCTGGTTCGGGAACCCCTGGTAGAGCAGACAGGGAGTTCTGGAGCACAGGGTGGCACGAGGGCTGGACTGGTTCACTGCTGGTGGTATGAGAGGTCCTTTCGTGGCTCGTGCAAGTAGAGTAGTGATAGCGGTTGGGTCGGCAACTGGCTGGCAATGCGGTACAGAAGGTGCAGGCAGAAGAGTTGTCAGGTACAAGCAAGGTCGTCAACAGGTACAGTCGTGGGCATGCTGGGGGTCAGTGCAGGCGGAGATCAAGTAAGGTCAGGACGAGCCGCGTCACAGGAAACAGGCAATCAGAATATCAGGCACTCTAGAACACGGACACGCTGTAGAACGGACAGCACCAGCTGCATGGTGCTGTCTGGTTTAAATGGACTGTTGGGTGCACAGCATCACGCATGTGCCCGCGCACCTGCCGTGTACCCGTGCCCACCTGCAGCGTGCACACAAACTCCTGCTGGCACCTGTGCAGAGGAATAGGCATTCCGGGAAGATTTGTAACAGAGGTTCCCTGAATAAGCATTCCGGAAGGATTTGAAACAGGTTCCCTGAATAGGTATTCCGAAAGGGTTTGTAACAGAGGTTCCCTGAATAGGCATTCCAGGATTTGTAACAGGGGTTCTCTGACATTGTCCCCCCCCCCCCCCCAAGGGGCAGCCTCCGGATGCCCAGGCGGGTACTTCTTTCCAGGTGGTTCCTCTTGAAAGATCAAATTAGTTCCTCCGCATGAATATTCGTTTCCCAGGAACTTTCCTCAGGGCTGTACCCTTTCCATTTAACCAGGTACTGAGGGGTCTTCTTTCTTCTCCTTCTCTGCAGCGTCTTCTCCACTGTCCTCTTCCCTCTGTTCTTCCTCTCTTCTTCTTCCCATGTTGACACGACGTGATCTCCTTCACGAATACCCTCTCAGCTGTTTGCTGTGCCTTATATTGGCATGGGGCAGGGCCACCCACTGACATCCCTCGGAGGCCCTGCCCCCATGATGTCACAGCTCTGCCCCAGGGTGTGCCATCATGGGGGCGGGGCCTCCTGGTGATGTCAGTGGGTTGCCCCGCCCCATGTCAATATAAGGCACAGCACACAGCA
>BLSH010350827.1:37371-48113 GCA_018402905.1 Glandirana rugosa
CTCTCCTTAAAACACTAGGAGATGATTTTAGAGCAATAATCTGTCCCTCACAGCACCAGTAGGAACCTCTCCCTATAGCACTAGGAGATGGTTTTAGAACAATAATATGTCTGCCACGTACCTGGTGATGGAGTCTGGCTTATGCAGGGGGTACCTCTCTTGCGGCCCCGGTTCGTGAGTCCCTGGTAGTGCAGACAGGGAACTCAGGAGCACGGGGGGGCACGAAGGCTGGACAGTCACTGATGCAAGGTAGATGTCCGCTGGAGCTCGTGCAGGCAGAAGGGTCGTGAGGCAGTCCGGGTCGGTAACTGGCGGGCGGTGCGGTACCAGGGTTCAGGCAGATGGATGGTCGGGTGCAGGCTGGGTCGGTAACGTTCAGGCAGCAAGGTACAAGGGAGCAGGCAGTAGAGTGTTCGTAGAAGCCTGGGTCAGTGCAGGCAGAATTCAGAGCAGGGTCAAAGCAGGCCGGGTCACAGGAACAGGTATCAGATAGTCAGGAAGCAGGGAACTCACACTAAACGCTGTAGAATGGACAGCATTTGCTACAGGAAGCAGGAAGTTTAAATAGGGCTGCTGCTGCTCCAGTGATTAGAGGAAACCACAAACAACTGCAATTAACCCTTAGTAAGTCTTTTCCTAACACTGAGACTGAAAAAACATTTGGATTCATTTTCCCATTGCCCAAACTGGAACTTTACGTCAACACCTTAACAAAAACCTGGAGGCAGGCTTCATTCAATCCCCCCCTGCAGAAGCAGGCATATTCTTCCTGAAAAATAGGATTTTTTGACTTACCGTAATATCCTTTTCTCTGAGTTCATTGACAGACGCAGCCTCTCATTCTTGACATGTGGGGTTTATGCAGCTTTCACTAGGAGTGGACTAGGCAGAACGAAGTTCAACTCAAAGCAAACACAGCCCCTCCCAGGGGGCAGTCCTCACTTTGCATGACCCCTCCAGACCTGCTTCAGCAACTCAGTTCGTAGCAAGCAGTACAAACTCAAACAAAGAGGGGTGGGTGCTGTGACTGTCAATGAACTCAGAGAAAAGGATTTTACGGTAAGTCAAAAAATCCTATTTTCTCAATCGTTCATTGACAGATGCAGACTCTCATTCTTGACATGTGGGGATATCCCAAAGCAGTGTCACAACGAGGGGTGGGCAACAAGAACAACAATACCCAACAAAAGAGTTCTCCGGGAGGTGCCAGATGCGCCTCACTCCACAGCCTGCAAAACTTTGCGGCCGAAAGCAGCATCAAAAGAAGCTGCAACATCAACTCTGTAAAACTTGGAAAAAGTGTGCACCGAGGTCCAAGTGGCCACCTTGCACACCTGAGAAACCGACGCCTGCTATCGGAAAGCCCAGGAAGTACTAATCGCCCTGGTAGAGTGAGCCGTGACTGGAAAGGGGGGCTCCTGACCTCGAACAGCATAAGCACGGGTCACTGTCTGACGTATCCAAGGGGAAATGGTGGCCAACGAGGCCGCCATCCCCCTGCGCGGCCCATCCACCGTGACAAAAAGCGCATCGGACCTCCGAAACAAGGCCGTGGCTGCCAGATACACCCGCAATGCCCTAACCACATCCAGGGAGTGCAAGGCAACCTCAGGATGAGATGGGCGCGGACACAGCGAAGGAAGGACAATGTCCTCATTGATGTGAAATGAAGAGACCACCTTCGGTAAGAAGGAGGGAGCGGGGCGCAAGACCACCTTGTCCCTGTGCAGGACCAAGTATCGGAACCTACAGGACAGAGCCGCCAGCTCAGACACCCGCCTAGCGGATGTTATTGCCACCAGAAAAGGAACTTTCTGCAAGAGCAGTTGCAGGGAAATTTCCCTGATATTTTCGAAAGGCGGCTTCTGTAGCACAGAAAGGACCAGATTAAGGTCCCGTGGCGCCAAAGGCGACCGAACCTGGGGGGAGACATGACAAACCCCCTTGACAAAGGTACGGATCAGGGAATGCGTCGACAAGGGACGCTGAAAAAGAATTGCCAGGGCAGAAATCTGCCCCTTAAGCGTGCTCAATGGCAGCTTGTGATCTATGCCCTGCTGAAGGAAGGCCAGCACCCAAGTCACAGAGAAAGAACGGGGGTTCCAACCCCCCGCCTTGCACCAAGCAATGTAGGCCTCCATGTGCGGTGATGGATCCTCCGCGAAGTGGCCTTACGTTCCTTGAGCATAGTGGGAATGACGGACTCAGAGAGTCCCCTATCCTTTAACACCTGGGACTCAATAGCCAGGCCGTTAAAGCCAGTGAGGGTAAAGCAGGGTGCAAGATGGGCCCCTGTGAGAGCAGGTCCTCGCGAAGCGGGAGCCGCCAGGGGACGTCGACCACCATCCGCACCACGTCGGCGTACCAAGGATGCCGAGGCCAATCTGGCGCTACCAGAATGGTTGGGATAACTTCCGCCGCTACCCTGCGCAGCAGGAGCAGGAGAGTAACGGGAGTGGAGAGAAGGCATAGAGCAGCCGGTACCGAGACCATGGAGCCACGAGGGCATCCGCCGCGTCTGCCAGCGGATCCCTTGTTCTGCTCACGAAGGCCTGCACCTTCCGGTTGAGCCAGGACACCAGAAGATCCACATCTGGCGTGCCCCACCTTTGACAAATCTGGCGGAACACCTCCGGATGCAGGGACCACCCTCCCTGATCCAGCTTCTGGCAACTGAGATAGTCTGCCTGCCAGTTCTCTACGCCCGGGATGTGAATGGCGGAGATTGCCGCAGAATGTGGGCCACTTCTGCCGCGCTTCTCGTTCTGCCCTGATGGTTCACATAAGCCACCGCCGTGGCATTGTCTGACTGGACTCGAACAGGATGCCCGTGCAGCCTCCCCGACCAGTGGGAGATGCAAAGCCTGATCGCCCGCAGTTCCAGCACATTGATAGGGAGACAGGACTCTTCCTGAGACCAACGGCCCTGGGTTGACAACCGCCCCAGGACCCCTCCCCAGCCGTGTAGGCTGGCATCTGTCGTGACCACCGTCCAGTCCAGGGGAAGAAACGACTTCCCCTGCTCCAAGGTCGGGGCCCATAGCCACTAGGTGAGGGAGCTTCGAGTCTGGTGATCCAAACTAATTGCCCGAACCAGGGAGAGCGGAGACTTGTCCCACCACAGCAGGATTGCTCGCTGCAGGGGCCGGGTGTGACTCTGGCATAAGGCACCACCTTGAAGGAAGAGACCATCAGCCCCAACACCTGCATGCAAAACCTGAGAGAGGACCTCCGCTGAGACAGCAGGGCCCGCACCACCCCCTGGAGTGTTAAGACCTTGACGGCAGGGGGAAACACCTTCGACCCGCTCCGTATCCAGGACCAAGCCCAAGTATTCCAACCGAGGCGACGGGACCAGCACTGACTTCGGAAGGTTGATCACCCAGCCGAAGCCCTGCAGGAAATCAAGGGTGATATCCAGACTTTCCGACAAGGCAGAGGCAGACTCCGCCTGTAGGAGGAGATCGTCGAGATATGGCACTACCGCTATGCCCCTCTGCCTCAGCAGAGCCGGGGCCAGGAGCTTGGTGAAGACCCGAGGGGCTGAGGCCAGACCGAACAGAAGGGCCACAAACTGGTAGTGGAGATCCCCCACCGCAAAGCGCAGGAAGCGCTGGCGGTGTACACATATGGGCACGTGTAAATACGCGTCCTCGATGTCCAGGGAGGCCAGGAAATCTCCTTGCCGAAGAGCCGCCACCACAGAGCGGACAGATTCCATCCTGAATTTTCGCGCCCTCTCAAAGAAGTTGAGGGCCTTCAGGTCCTGGACAGGCCTGACCCCATCTTTTTTTCGGAACCACAAAAAGATTAGAATAAAAACCGCGGAAACGTTCTGTAGCAGGAACCAGGACAATCACCCCCTGATGGAGCAGGACGTGCACGGCCCCGAACAGGGCCTGCAGCCATTCTGGGGGAAGCCTTAGATTGGAGGCGAAGAACCTGTCCGGGGGTTGGGTACAGAACTCTATCTTGTACCCGGACTAAATCACCTCGCGTACCAAGACATCCGAGATGCGAAAGGTCCACCGGTCCGTGAACCGTAAGAGCCGTCCCCCCACCCGAACCGCGGGTGGGGTGACCCATCATGCGGAGGAGGACTTCTCCTCCGCCTTTTCGGACTTACGCTGCCAGGGACGCTTCTGGCCCCCGGCGGGGGCCTTGGAGGACTGAGAACCCTTGTCTGAGGTGTGCGGTGCACGAAAAACCTCTTTTGCGCGGGGAAGGAAGGACCCACCCTGCGCCGGGGCTCCTTACCCCGTCTGGGCTCTGGAAGAAAGGTACTCTTCCCCCCAGTGTAATCCTTGATGATTTCGTCGAGGGAAGCCCCAAAGAGGCGACCCCCTCAAAAGGCAGGTCCATAAGGCCCTTCTTTGACGCCTGGTCTCCTGATCAGCAACGCAGCCATAACAGCCGTCTAATGACGATTGCAAACATGGACAGTTTAAACAGCATGGGGGACATGAACTTCATTCTGCCTAGTCCACTCCTAGTGAAAGCTGCATAAATCCCACATGTCAAGAATGAGAGGCTGCGCCTGTCAATGAACGATTGAGAAAAGAGAGATTACTCTCTTGCTCCCTACGCTGACTACAGGGTGTCATGACACCTAAGGTCAGGTGACAGGTGCGCACCACTGGAGTGCGAATCGCACCGAGGGCTGTGAAGCGCACCACTAAGGTTGTGCCTATAGCTGTTCCGGCTGATACGGGAAGAGGGCCCCCTGGAGCACAGACACTGAAACACAGGGAGCTAGTGCATCAGTTTCCCCAGGGTGCGGAGACTAAGAGCCAGTGGGTGTTCACCAGAGCCTCTAGTGGTGAGAATGCATTTGGCTGCAACTGGATCCAGGTCGTGGCCCCCGGTGTCCCCTAGCTCACACTCGGCTGGCTACAGGTGGAAGAGAGGAAGTAGCAGAGCAGGAACAGCAAATAATAGTAGGAGGTAATAGCAAAGGGTCAGGGCCACAAGCAGACAGGAGAAACAGAGAACAAGCCGAAGATCGAAGTATCAGGCAGGCAGGGATAGTCAGACAAACCAAAGATTGGTACACGGAATAAGACTCAGAGCAAATGATATGAACAACCACACACAAAGCCAAACACGGACAAACGTTGATCAGCAATGCAAACTTGTACTGCCAGGTGTTATAGCCTGTTCCCAATTAGGGCCTGGGGTGGAGACCAGCTGAGGGGGGCCTACTAAAGCAAACAGGTGAGGGAGGCCGCGCCTTTAACTGGACACATTTAACTGGAGAAAGGTAGGCAACAGATAAGACATGAATGTTTGCTGTGCTTTCATGACACAGGGAATTGAATAAGATAACCACAAGAACAAATATTTCTTGTTTCCAGTTCTGGAACATTTTCAGCATTTCAGAACAGCTAAAGTATTTACTTAACTTGACTTATGAGGGGCTTACAACTTTTTTGTGAAGGGGAGGAATGGAAGACAGGCTTTCACACTAGACTCTGCCACTGAGTATCTAGTCCTGCCTTTCGGATTGCGCAATGCACCAGCCACTTTTCACTTCGTTAATTACATTTTCAGAGTTTTTCTTAATCTCTTCATGATAGTATACCTTGATGATATTTTTACCTTCTCAACAACCATAGAGATGCATCGTGAACATGTTGAAAGAATATAAACCAGTATGAACTCCGCGCTTGGGAAATAACAGCATAGTACAAGCAGCCAGCACGGAATAAAGCCACGATACACACTTCCAGTCAGAATAAATTAAACAAAAGTGCAGCGTTAAAAATTACATAAAAGTCCAGTAATGAGTATATAATAACAAAAATTGAATGTCACATTAATAGTCCATAAACCAAGAGTAAATAAATGAATAACCAGTGTGAAGAAAGACGACAGTTCACATACGTGGTAAGTATAGTAGAGCCTTTCCGGCCCGGAGGGACAAAATCACTGCACACCCAGTGAGAATAGAAGCAATGGCTCCTTACCAGAACGACTTAACCACCCAGTGATGAGCGGTCAGTCAGTGCCCAGGGATGTAAGGTCTTCCCACCACCTTAGGATACCTCGCTCTCCTTCACAGTGAGCTGTCGCTTTCCATATCGCCTGTCACACAGTTAAAATTGATAAAAAAAAAAATAAACAATTCATGGTGCAGTATTATACACATATATGTTTTGTTCTTAATAAAAGTTGCACTTACAGCAAGTCTTTGAAACAACAGCCCAGATATAGATTTCCAGTGTGGAACCAGATAGTAGCATCAGCTGTGTCTTTGCCAGAAAGCTCTCCCCTACGTTCCTGCGTACCAGAATACTGAATACAGAATAAAAGATTACTCTGTCATCTAAGAGAACATGGACTGTACACAAAGGCTGACAATTGTGAATTTGAAAAAGGACAATCCAATATCTAGAATATATTACCTCTGGTATCACCATGGATTCCCAAAAAGTCAATTTGATCCTTGAGAGGCCTGCACTGACAGATAGAAAAAAGTATGGATTTGTATGATTTGCAAACTTCTGTCATAAGTTTATTACAAAAGTTTCTGCCATCATTAGTCCCATTACTTAGCTGACAAGGCAGAATAACGGATTTCCATGGACATCCATGGCACGAGTCACATTTGATAAACTAAAGACTTTATTTACTAGAGCATCCATCTTGCAACACCCAGACCCTGCAACCCCCTATGTTCTCGAGGTGCATGCTTTGGAAAATGCAGTGGGTGCCATCCTATCACAGCTCCAGGGTGTCAAATCCCTCTTGATACCCATAGCTTTCTTTTCTAGAAAACTCAGCCCTGCAGAAAAGAATTACAATGTGGGAAATCAAGACAGTTCTGGAAGAATGGTGCAATTTGCTAGAAGGAGCAGTCATCCAATGTCGATCTTCATGGATCACAAGAATTTAAGAGTATCTCAGAATAGTTACACAATTAAAACCTCTCCAAGCCAGGTGGGCATTATTTTTCTTAAAGCTTTACAATTCACATAAATAATAGGCCAGGTTCAAAGAATGGCAAGTCATGCTGCTATCACAAATAATTTCTAAATATGAGGAACCCCATGAACCAGACACAATTCTGCCAGTCCAAAGTGTTCTGCTACTGCAAACAACTGATTACTTAGCTCAAGTAGGCATCAATACAGGTTGTTTTGCCGCAGGACATCTGACTTCAGGAACAAAAAGGACTATTTATACATAACAAGAAGATATGCCTCCAAATTTGCGTCCAGGAATACTTAGCCCATGTCATGACCATCCTTTGGCAGAACAATTTGGGGTGTTTAAGACAGTAGCTCTTGTGCAACGTTCCTTTTGGTGGCCCAACTTAAGGTTGGATTGCCAAGATTATGCTAGGACAAGAATGACAAAACTGAATCCTGGGATTTGTTAGCCTCCCTGGAGGTATGATTATGTTAGGTTTTTGCGTCTCAAAGCGGTACATTGTTTCACATAGAAATTTGGCGTTTTATATTGTAGGCCTGTAATTCTTAAAGCTGTCCAAACAAGAGTCTAGTAGACATCCCGGGTATGATAACGTTTGGAACACAAAATTATAAATTATAATATCACAAATAACTATAAATAATTTTCAAAAATAATAATATAATAATAATAAAATTGATTTCAATAATGTAATCAAATAAAAAACACTGAAATTTGCTCAGTTGCAGAATTGTTGCTGTCGTCACTTTCAGTGTCTGATGACGAATTTCCCCACAAATCACTATTGTTCAATTCTGAAAGTGATTCGTATTTACTATCGCTGTTTTCTAGCTGGTCAAAAGCCACTTTTCATGTAAAGGGACACTTTTTGAATGCCAAGGACATAATCAAGTTTCCAGGCAGAAAGAATGGCATATATAATATAAAAGTGCATGGAGGGCACTGGACAAACCACTAGGGACAAAAGGGATGTGAAATGATTTGATACAGTAATGTAATCTTACAGATTGCAGTATACTGTATGTGCTATGTGTGTTTTAAATTTTGAATTTGCTGCCGGACTCCGGAGAATGCTATTAGAAACCTAGTCATTATTATTATTATTATTATTATTATTATTATTATGCAGGATTTATATATACAGTTTACGCAGCGCTTTACAACTTGAGGGTAGACAGTACAAATACAATACACTTAAATACAGTAGGAATCAGAGGGCCCTGCTCGTTAGAGCTTACAATCTAAGAGGGAAGGTCAAGAGATACAGGAGGTAATTACTGTGGGGGATGTGCTGATAGAGAAGATAAATGTACAGTTGTTAGGTGGGAGCCAGATAGGATTCTCTGAAGAGATGAGTTTTCAGGGATCGTCTGAAGGTGGACAAAGTAGGAGAAAGTCAGTCAAATTGGGGTAGAGCATTCCAAGGTATGAGAGAGGCTCTGGAGAAGTCCTGGAGTTGAGCATGGGATGAGGTGACAAAGGAGCTGGAGAGCAGGAGGTCTTGGGAGGAGCGAAGAGATCAATTTGGTTGGTATTTTGAGACCAGGTTGTGAATGGCTTTATAAGTTATTCTTAGTATCTTGAATTTAATACATTGGTTGAGTGGCAGCCAATGGAGGGATTGACATAGGGGTGTAGCAGATGATGAGCAATTTTTAACCACATCAGTACTGGGCACGAAAACCCCCTTCCTGTCCAGGCCATTTTTCAGCTTTCAGCGCTATCACTCTTTGAATGACAATTACTCAGTCATGCAACACTGTATCCATATGAAATTTGCGTCCTTTTTTTCACACAAATAGAGCTTTCTTTTGGTGGTATTTAATCACTAGGGGTTATTTATTTTTTGTGCTATAAATAAAAAAAGATTGAAGATTTTGTGGAAAAATGCCTTTTTCTTTGTTTCTGTCATAAAATTTTGCAAATTAGTAATTTTTCTTTGTAAATTTTGGCCAAAATTGATATTGCTACCTATCGTTGGTAAAAATAACCCAAATAAGTGTATATTATTTGGTCCTTGTGTAAGTTATAGAGTCTATAAGCTATGGTGCCAATCATTGATCACACCTGATCACACCTGATATACTGACGGCTCATTTCTTGAGACCCTAACAAGCCAGGAAAGTACAAATACCCCCCAAATGACCCTTTTTGGAAAGTAGACATTCCAAGGTTTTAGTAAGAGGCTTGATGAATTTTTTGAAGTTGCAATTTTTTCCCACATTTCTTTGCAAAAGGAAGATTTTTTTTTTTTTTTTTTCACAAAATTGTCATTGTAACAGGTTATTTCTCACACACAGCATATGCATACCACAAATTACACCCCGAAACACATTCTGCTACTCCTCCTGAGTATGGCGATATCACATGTCAGACTTTTTCACAGCCTGGCCACATACAGAGGCTCAACATGCAGGGAGTGCCGTCAGGTATCCTAGGGACATAAATTACACATCTAATGTCATGATGACCTATCACATTTTTGAAGGCCCTGGAGCACCAGGACAATGGAATTGCCCCACAAAATGAGCCCATTTTGGAAAGAAAACACCCCAACGTATAATCTATAAGGCATAATGAGTCTTTTGAACATGTCATGTTTTTCCAGTAGTTTTTGGAAAATATGGGAAAAAATGAAAACGCATTTTTTTTACACAAAGTTATCCATTTATATGATATTTCCAACACATAGCATGTACATAGCAAAAATTACACCTCAAAATACATTCTACTACTCCCCCCCGAGTATGGCGATGCCACATGTTAAAGACTTTTACACAGTCTGGCCACATACAGAGGCCCTACAATGAACTAGCACCTTCAGGCATTCTACGAGAACAAATTACACATCTCATTTCTCAACTACCTACCTATTACACTTTTGAAGGTCCTGGAGCACCAGGACAATGGAATTGCCCACAAAATGACCCCATTTTGGAAAACAAACACCACAACGTATAATCTATGAGGCATAATGAGTCTTTTGAACATGTCATTTTTTTTCCAGTAGTTTTTGGAAAATGTGGGGAAAAAAATGAAAACGCTTTTATTTTTACACAAAGTTGTCCATTTATATGATATTTCCAACACATAGCACGTACATAGCAAAAATGACACTCCAAAATACATTCTGCTACTCCTCCTGCCAAATGTGTGAGACTTTTACAGGTGACGTTTACTCCTGGGTGTGACGGTCTGACAGGTGATTGGCAATGGTCACTGATGGGTGACTGGCGGTGGTCACTGATGGGTGACGGGTGTCTGGCGGTGGTCACTGATGGGTAACGGGTGTCTGGCGGTGGTCACTGATGGGTGACGGGTGACTATCGGTGGTCACTGATAGGTGATGGGTGACTGGCGGTGATCACTGATGGGTGATGGGTGTCTGGTGGTGGTCACTGATGGGTGACTGGTGACTGGAGGTGGTCACTGATGGGTGACTGGTGGTGGTCACTGATGGGTGACTGGTGGAGGTCACTGATGGGTGACTGGCGGTGGTCACTGATGGGTGTCTGGTGGTGGTCACTGATGGGTGATGGGTGTCTGGTGGTGGTCACTGATGGCTGACGGGTGAATGGTGGAGGTCACTGATGGGTGACGGGTGACTGGCGGTGGTCACTGATAGGTGATGGGTGACTGGCGGTGGTCACTGATGGGTGCTGGGTGTCTGGTGATGGTCACTGATGGGTGATGGGTGTCTGGTGGTGGTCACTGATGGGTGACGGGTGACTGGTGGTGGTCACTGATGGGTGACTGGCGGTGGTCACTGATGGGTGCCGCATGTCTGGCGGTGGTCACTGATGGGTGAC
>BLSH010350827.1:72765-96026 GCA_018402905.1 Glandirana rugosa
GAACGGTGTTTCTCAATTAGGTTGACACTCATTACTCGAATAGAAAAAAGTCCTTCTCTTTCAGGCTGATTGTCCCTTTATGTGTCTCTTCCTGAAAAAAGATAAGCTCATTACTCACAGTTGGATTAACTCTTTGTGGCAAGATTGGGCACAGATGATATGACATGCTATACTCTACCAGGCAGAATTATTAATTACATTTTTTTTTTTCGGGTTTACATCCACTTTAAACTCCTCCACTGTAAGCTCTCTCCACTCAAACGGGCGTGAATAATATGATGTGTGATTGTTTCTAATAAATTGTCGTGCATATAAGTTGCACTGGGCCACAATTGAGGCAAGCATGTCCTCTGTAAAAAATAATTTGAAAAAATCCATTGGCGAAAAATTGTCCGTGTCCACCTGGACTCCTGGCTGGGCAGTGAACGGGGGAATTCTAGCTTCTCCTGAATCAGAAGAAAGCCACAATGGATTTTGAAGGGAATAGGGAAGGACAGCATGGGTCCTAACCCTTTGGGGCTGAGGTACTGCGGTGCTGGTGGATGGCCGTGGGGTTTTGTTGGATGGCGTTGCGGTGCTGGTGGACAGCACTGCGGTGCTGGTGGATGCTACTTCCTCCTCACCAAAATGCCTTCTTCTAGCAGGCAGACCATCTTCCTCCTCTGAGTCAGTCAGTGTTTCACTGCTGAGGACGACATCAGACTCAGAATCTAAAGAGGAATCTGAAGTAGAGAGTTCCCCGTTGCTCTCGTCGGCCGTAGTTAAAATTTGGTATGCCTCCTTGGCAGAAAAGGATCTTTTGGCCATATTTTTGTTGATGACTGGCACTGATGACTGGCATAGGTGGGCACTGATGACAGATGTGCACTGATGAGGCGGCACAGATGTGCACTGATTATGCGGCACAGATGAGCACTGATGACTGGCACAGATGTGCACTGATGAGGCAGCACAGATGTGCACTGATTATGCGACACAGATGAGCACTGATGACTGGCATAGATGTGCACTGATTATGTGGCACAGATGGGCACTGGTGACTGGCAGAGATGTGTACTGATTATGTGGCACAGATGGGCACTGATGACTGGCACAGATGAGCACTGATGACTTGCACAGATGGGCACTGATTATGCGGCACTGATGACTGGCACAGATGGGCATTGATGAGCACTGATGACACGGATTTGCACTGATTATGCGGCACAGATGAGCACTAATGACTGGCATAGATGTGCACTAATTATGCAGCACAGATGGGCACTGATGACTGGCACAGATGTGCACTGAGTACGCGGCACAAATGGGCACTGATGAGCACTAATGACACGGATGTGCACTGATTATGCAGCACAGATGAGCACTAATGACTGGCACAGATGTGAACTGATTATGCAGCACAGATGGGCACTGATGACTGGCACAGATGTGCACTGATTATGCAGCACATGTGGGCACTGATGACTGGCACAGATGAGCACTGATGGCTCAGATGTGCACTGATGAGGCGGCACAGATGTGCTCTGATTATGCGGAACAGATGAGCACTAATGACTTGCACTGATTATGCGGCACAGATGGGCACTGATGACTGGCACAGATGGGCACTGATGACATAGATGTGCACTGTTGAGCAGGCACAGATGTACACTGATGAGGCGGCACAGATGTGCATTGATTATGTGGCACAGGTGAGCACTGATGACTGGCACAGATGGGCACTGATTATGCGGTCATCTCTCATTTGACACACCGATCACGTGGTAAATGGCCGCTGTGATTGTCCATTTACTGTGATCTGTGATTGGCTGTGTTCAATGGACACGGCGATCACAGATTTTTCCTGATGCGCACCCTCGCAGGCGCACGGGGATCGCGCAAAGGGGAGGATGTCTATTGATGGCCTCCTGGCATTTTAGATCCGCGCTGTAGCCGTCAATCGGCTATGGCGCGGATAAGAAGCGGTTAAAGCTTGTTTAACCCCTTCACAGAACCTCGGATCCCTAGAGCACAGGGACACCTCTCTGCCTGCGAGCCCAGCCGCCAAATTTCCAGTCATGGAAAAGTACAGTGACATTGACATGTATCTACTGTCGTTTGAAAAAACTTGTCGTCAGTACTATTTGCCCCCAGCACAATGGGCCCAGTACCTGACGCCAGGGCTACGAGGCAAGTCCCTGGACGTGTATGTCAACCTGCCAGCGGAGCAGGACGAAGATTACGATGCCATAAAGGCTGCGATCATTCAGTAGTATGGACTAACCCTGGAAGTGTACCGAAAACGGTTTAGGTCCCTGCAAAAAGGGCCTGGGGACTCCTATATGGATGTGGTAAGCCATTTACGTACCACCTTCCAACAGTGGACTAGGGGCCTGAAAGCCAATTCTTTTGAGGCCCTGGAAGATCTCATGATTGAAGATCAGCTTTTGCACATCTGTCCTCCAGACGTCAGACAGTTTATGTTAGAGCGGAAGCCCGGTTCTGCTAAAGCCGCAGCAAAACTGGCCGATACCTTCATCAGCACTCAGGTATCAGACCATCGCAAGACCCCACTAAATGGCTGGAAAGGGGGAAAATCGCACGTAGCAACCCCTCCTCTGTTGGCCAACCAAGCTTCTCAGCAGCCTGAACCTGCAGTTCCTGGTGCCAAGCCCGCCCTGACTGACAACCGCAGGTGTTATTTCTGTGGCAAGCCTGTCCATCTTGAGACACAGTGCCCAGAGCAGAAGCAAATGACATCACCTGGCCAGCCAGCCAGCAACTCTTCTTTAGTGCTGTTCGTCCACAAGAGAGCAAGGGTGACCACTGCTACTTGCATCACGTCACCGTGGGCAACCGGATTGTCATTGATTTCTGGGACACAGGAGCTGAAGTCACTTTGGTCCGACCAGAGGTGGTAGAAAGAAGGGACATCCTCCCTGGGAAGTTTTTTACTCTCCCCGGAGTACCCCGTGCCCATGTTTTTATTGATTGGGGTGCTGGGAGTGGAATGAGAGAGGTGTTAGTCTCGGACGAGATCCCCACAGGCGTTCTGTTGGGCGCTGACTTAGGCACCCTTGTGTTGTACTGTGCCTCTGCTAAGAGGACCCAGGATGCTCCCACAGAACTCTCTGGACCTACCTAGGTACTGTTTACAGATGCTGGGGTAATATCTGGGAAATATCTGGGAAATATCTGGGAAACCTATGGATGGACAGAGGGAGGGGGAGGGTGAAGTTGAGGTACAGGGCTCTCCTTTGGCTAAGCAAGGAGAGTAAGGTCCCCTGCATGTGCCAATATCAGATGCATGTGTAGTTTATGATAAGAATTTCATTACTGAATGAAATAATGTTTTGTCTATGTTGAATGTCACCCACAATGCAGAACGGGGGCAGGAGACACTGGCTGCAGAGCCAAGGAGTGCCACCCAGCCGAGGTCGTGTGTATCACTGGAGGGCTGGCTGGTCCTTGTAGTGTTACAGCAAAGCTAGCATTTCTGACACACACAAGTCTTGCAGCATTCAACTGGCAAGCTGTCAGCTTCCCTGCTGAGAAAGATACACAAAAGCCTGAACAGAACAATGAACAGATGGCCTTGACAAGTCTGCCAGCAGGGGGCCTGGAGACTGGGTTAACCCACTGCTCATTGTGCCCAGTCAACTTAAGAGGCATGGGTTGAAGGTGTCACCTGATAAGGTCTGTGAGGATACAGGTGAAATCAGAATGGCCAGAGACAGTACACCTCAAGGTAAAGAGATAGGTGCCCAGTTAGATGAGGTAGCTGACACTCAGGGAGTGGGTCATCAGCTACCAGGGCCCTTCTCCCTCCAGGTACCTGCAATGCTGGCAGTGCTTAGCGTATGTCATGTCAGGGTCATGGGAAACCCTGGGAGGGCACACCTTGGCATCCACGGGGTGGGCCACAGGGTGTATCCTCCCTTCAGCCCTGCAATCCACCTTGTTTCACAAGAAGTGCAGACAGACGGGGCAAAGGAGACTGAGGGAATACTGCAGCTTGGACACCCCCTGTCATGTTGGTTCCTAAAGTAAGTCAGAAGACCAGGCTTCCGGGAGGCCTTACAATGCTGGATGCCCGCCCTGCGGCTGTGGTCTCCCCCATGCCCAGGAACCATGAAGTGACAGAGCAGCTGACAGATGCCCACTGTCATTGATCTGAGCACTGGGCGTGGACCAACCCCTCTAACACAGAAGGCTCAGAATGAGTCAGCCTTCATTACCCCATGTGGTTTGCTTGCCTGGGCTGCAATGCTACCTGGGGTTGAGAACGCACCAGTCACCTCTCCAGAGGTCCAGACCGACCTATGGGGTGGGATGGAACCTTGGGCTGTGACCTGCTTGAGGGACCTGTCTGGGTGGAGCACCTGGTGCTCCTGTTAGCAGTCCTGAACCTGGCAGGGCCCACTCTGACAGTTGCCCCTAATAACTGTCAGATGGGCATGTCAGCTGTTCAGTACTGGGAACAGCAGGGAGGAGAAAACACCCAGAGGTTAGGAACTGGGAAGGTTGAGGCTAGCATGGCCTAGCCTACTCCTCAAGCCAACATACTGGTTGTGTCATTCCTGGGTACAGCTGGCTACAATAGGATGTGGGAGTGGCACTATAGGAGTCCAGCTGAAGCTGTGACTGACCGACCAACCCGAGCACCAACGGACACGGGATCCTTAATGCCAGTGTGTAAGGAGGACCGTGCCCTCCTGACAAAGGTACTGGCCGGTGCACCTGAGATACGGACCCTGGAAAAACCTGGTCCAGTCCTGGCACACACCGGTGCCAATACCTCTGGGTCAGGTGCAGCCCTGGGCCAGAGGGATGAGTCAGTAGAGAAATATCTCATCCTCTACCTGGGCAGGAAGGCACCCCCTCGGCTAACCTATGCCGCTTGGACAGAAGTGTCTTGTGGGCACTCCTGAATCTGCCATATGATCCAGGTGGTCACAGTCGGTTACTCTCCCATCACAACCTACCTTGTGGGCCCACCTTTTAAGGTAATATTCACCCTCGGTTCTCCTGAGGAAGCGTCGTTATACGGGAAACATGTAGAGATGATATTTGGCAAATGAACATCCCTACACTGCAGGACATCTGTTGGAGCCCCCTCCTCTGAATCCTTCTGGTTCTCCCCTGGGCCCATCACCACCTACGGGTCCCCCTTTTCGCTCTTCTATTTTTTGTTACACTATTGTATGGTACCATGGACGGTTACCTGTCCTCTATTATTGTCTATGCCACTATACCTGTTTAGGGCCCTTTTTGGTCTAGAATTTGAGAGCGGCCGCTCTGGCGTGACGCCCACCACTACGGGATTCTTTACCCTTGGGTGATTTACATATCTGTTTTTTATCATGTCATTTTAATAATTTTTTGAATAAAGTATATATTTTTACATATCTTGTTTCCTGCTTCGGATCTTTTTAAACTACATTGCCTATAAAGTCCCCAATTTTCCTATTGGAAACGCCCAGTATTTCTTTGTCAATTTTTGGGATGTGGCACTAGCTTTATGTGGGAGTCACACCGTGAGGACTATAAACCTACAGAGTTCACTACCTTGTGGGTAGTCGGTGCCACATGGCAAGTCAGCCACAGAAGGTTGCGTCAGGAGGAGAACTGCATTCCCCTCCCATGCAACCACCTCAGGGGGGAGATGTGATGATATCACAGGCAGGGACACACAAACCTCACAGCCATTTTGTGACGGTCAGCAATTACAGTTTGCATGTAGGACAAAACTCCTCACTCTTCATTCCCGCCTCCCAACAACTTAGGGATTTCTGGGCCCTTGAACAGGCGCCAAAGAGTCTGGGGAAATGTTTTGCAAGCCCGATCGCAAACCCATAAAGATCCCTCAAAGGACAATACAGGAGGTCCAGATAAGGGAGAGAGCTATAATTCTCTGCAGCCAGCTGCGACCTTTCAGTAACCCTAAAATCAACATGAAATGGTAGAAAAATACCCACACTCCAGATAGGAGCGTGACATATTAATAAAAAGTGTATATCTGTATGCGGGAAGGCATACCGATTAAAGCGAACCCAAACATCGATGAATTCACTTATAAGAGAACCCACTGATAGTTTATCCAATTCCCAGGGCCACAGAAAGTGACAAAGCTGTCATGCTTAGACTTTTCGTGATGCACTGTGACCGCTGAATTCAAATTCCCTAGTGATGAATTTGCACGATAATTCATTCCCGAGGTATGATTTTATACTGAGAATTGCATATTAGGGAAGATTGTTATTCCACGGTCCGCCATGGACAACCCACAGGCCCTCCTTACCCATGTGAGTGGTCAGGGGTATACGGCCCCACCCTTTTTCACCTAGAGAAAAAGGGAATGCAAAGAACAGCTCTGAGTTCCCACCTTACCATCAAAGAACGAACATCCAAGAACCCATGGACTCATCCTCGAATCTCTGATTGACCATGGACATTTAAATGCAAGTAACCCTCACCTTCCATTCTGTTTTAATTTCTTTGCTGCAGTATATGATGTTTCTTATTGCTTTGTAACATAATTTTTCTGTAAATATTTTACTGCACCAAACTTGACCTTTTCATTATTAAACCTTATTCTGAAAAGTGTTAATCTTGTTCCTAAAGCTCTTAATGCAAGCTATAATGAATCTGTTCCTTTGAAGAGCGCTACTGTTTAAGACAGCTCATCTGAATATTCCTGTCTGTGGTGACAGCGTGTGTTACAGGTGGTTATTCTAAAAAGGGTTAATTGCTTGAATTAGCCCGGTAACAATCGCTCTCAGACGGCTGGCACTTAGACGGTGGTTCCGCAAGCTGGGAAATCTTTGTGCTGGAAGCATCTGAGAGTGATATTGTTGCGTTAGTGACAAGGGTGGTGTGAGATCAGGGGGGTCCTCGGTCACCAGTCGGTTAGGAGGGCAGTGATCTGATACCCGCGTTCGTCACAGTGTACTATAAGATTGTAGAGTATATGGCCACTATGTGTGTTTACACAAGAACAATGAGGCTCCATTTACATCTGTGCATTTTTGAATGCACAGCAAACTGCACAGAAAACACATACTTTTCGAAAAGCGCTGCAAATGGACATGTACCAATGCAAAAAAACTTTAAAAAAAAATTGTTTTTAAAGGAGTAGTGATTTGTGTGACAGACTCACCTGGGACAGAGGTTTTTGGAGGGGACTGAAGGCTAGTTTCTTGCCTACCAACTATGGGGCTGGGCATTTAAGGGAGCTACAAGCATTTAGGAAGATGTTTTGTTATATAATGCAAAAGGACATTATTACATTTAACACTCAAGGAAGCCATGATGGTCTCTGTCAACCTGAAACTCAGTAAACTGATGTATTTGAAAAGAAGGCTGAATAAGGAGATCTGGAAAGTCCCGTGGGTCTTTTATTGCCTATTAGTCTGAGGAGGGGGGAGATCAGTGCTTGTATTGTTAATTCTGCTAATTTACTCATCTATTGTCTGCTAGAAAACTATTGTGGGTTGTGTTTATACTTGTAATAATGTGTATTGCAGGGACGTGCAGGCAGGGGAGACAGGTGAGGCAGAGCCTTACTTGCCATGAAAATAAAAAAAAATGATTGAGCTTTGAGGGTCATAGCTTGGTTACCTGGGGTCACATAGACCCCAAATTTGGGGGGTAGGTAGCCAAAGTCATATCCCACCACTGGTCAAAATTAGGCAGCTATGGTTCCGGAGATACGGGGCTCCTTGCACAGCGTGTCAGAAGTTACATACAGCGCGGCCAGTTTCAATACAAGCTGGCACACACTGTTAGCAGCAGACTGAGAGGATGAGCTCACAGTGCCTCTGACTTCTTGTCAGAGGCACTGAGCTCAATGGACAGCTTGGAGCCTTGGACCAATGGTAAAGCACCATTTGTCCAAGCTGTCCAATAAAAATGCTGCTTTTTTTTGGATCTAGGTTGATGCGTTTGACTGGATCTGGGGAATTCTTATTCTATTCAATTTGACCCAATTTAATTTGATTTATTCTAATTCATTAAATGATGGCATCTATCCTTTCAAGATTATTAAACTATCCCTATGGCCAAGTAAAAATGGATGGTGTCATTCTGGCAATTGACGGTGAGGATTTAAATCCCACGTCAGCCGACAGGGGATTACTATTGTCTATTCTCAGGCAATAGTTGGTATGGACACCTAGGAACTTACATGCGAAAGTCCACAGGGGGTTGCCGTTTTTATCTGTGGGGTTGCTTCATCCCACTGATAGAATGGGCCCTGTTCCTTCCCCGCTCTTCTCCTGCCTTGCTCCTTCCCCCTCCGCTGCCTAGTCAAGAGACACATGGCATTGACAGGTGAACGCTGAGCCGGCGATGACGTTGCACTACTGTGTGACGTGAGCCGTGCACGGCGCATGCGCCAGCGTCCCTGCATGATATTTCAGTGCCATCTTCAAACTCCACGAAAACACAGCCGGACCAGCCAGGTGTGGGGACGTGATATTTCTCAGAGGAGGTAAACCCCTTTTTTGCAATCTCAACTACACGGACCATATGATAGGTGTCTTTTGGAGAGGACCAATATGTGGCCTATGGGGGTTAAATTTTAATGTACATAATTATGCACTCTACGATCGTGCATGGCATACCTAACATGGCTGGTTTTACTATTCAGGTACTCTCCCAATTGGCGAGCCTGCGGCAGATCCCGCAGTGTTTGAGGCAAGCGGGGACACAACAGAAGCACATCCTCAACGGGGGAGACCCTAGCCCTGCAAATTCGGGGCTCTTTCTGGTGTGAATGCCCAGGGGAATGGGGGTAAATCCTCCTCCCCCATCTTTTGACGGTTAGTGTTCCACTTTCTTTGGCTGTTTTCACCATGCAAGAGATTTTTGTAGCACTAGTAAGGTAGCCATATACCTGGGACCCAGTTATAGGGTCTTGGGCACATGTGATTATTGATTTCATTGATTACACCTCTTTATTTCTTAGCGCCCACAGGCATATTGTAATACCTTTCTTTCTCCCCTTCTGACTATAAAGGGAACTTTACACTGCTTGGATAAATGGTACGTCCTGAACCAGATCCCTCACCCCACCACCGTGGCAGCTATATGATACCACCTGCTGTGCCAATACATTGACAAAAATTGGACTAATTGCACATGACCTCATAAGACGATATATTTACACATCGCTAGATAGGTGATAAAGATTGGGATTGATTCTTGGCAAGATGTAATGTGTTGGGTTTTTTTTCTTCTTTTTTTTCTTCATGAGCTGCTTCTTCCATTTCTCCGTGTCCTGTACTTACCTGTGTTGTTTCTTTTTCAAAAGACAATTTCAATTAATACTTTCTGCAAAAAAAGCCCCTGACGAAACACTTGAACCTGAAAGTGTTGGGCTCTTCCTCCTTTTGTATAGGATTGCGGAATGTAACATACCTTCTCATATGTATAATGATATGATTGTGCAATATATGTGACTGCTATTATCTGATTTTACCAGACACTAAAGATTTGTAATAATGGTTATTACAAACCCCCTTTTCATATGTGTATGATTTTATCTATCTACAGTTGTATGCAAAAATTTAGGAACCCCTGACAATTTCCATGATTATCATTTATAAATATTTGGGTGTTTGCATCAGCAATTTCATTTTGATCTATCAAATAACTGAAGGAGACTGTAATATTTCAGTAGTGAAATGAGGTTTATTGGATTAACAGAAAATGTGCAATATGCATCAAAACGAAATTAGACAGGTTCATAAATTTGGGCACCCTTGTCATTTTGTTGATTTGCATACCTGTAACTACTTAGTACTGATTAATTGGAACACACAATTGGTTTTGTGAGCTCATTAAGCCTTGAACTTCATTGACAGGTACATCGAATCATGAGAAAGGGTATTTAAGGTGGCCAATTGCAAGTTGTTGTTTTCTTTCACTCTCCTCTGAAGAGTGGCAACATGGGGGCCTCAAAACAACTCTCAAATGACCTGAAAACAAAGATTGTTCTATATTATGGTTTAATGGTTTTTAAGGCTACAAAACGTTATCGCAGAGATATAAGCTGTCAGTGTCCACTGTGAGGAACACAATGAGGAAATGGAAGACCACAGGCACAGTTCTTGTCAAGGCCAGAAGTGGCAGGCCACATAAAATATTGGAGAGGCAAAGGAGAAGGATGGTGAGAATGGTCAAAAACAGCTTACAGACCATCTCCAAAGACCTACAATATCAACTTGCTGCAGATGGTGTCACTCTGCATTGTTAAACAATTCAGCCCACTTTGCACAAGGAGAAGCTGTATGGGAGAGTGATGCGAAAGAAGCCTTTTCAACACACACGCCACAAACGGAGTCGCTTGAGGTATGCCAGCGCACATTTGGACAAGCAAGCTTCATTTTGAAATAAGGTGCTGTGGATTGATAAAACAAAGATTGAGTTATTTGGTCATAACTAGGGGCGTTATGCATGGCGGCAAAAGAACACAGCGTTCCAAAAAAACACTTGCTACCCACAGTAAAATTTGGTGGAGGTTCCATCATGCTGTGGGGCTTTGTGGTCAATGCTGGTACTGGGAATCTGGTAAAAGTTGAGGGTCGCATGGATTCCACTCAATATCAGCAGATTCTTGAGAATAATGTTGAGGAATCAGTCACAAAGTAGAAGTTACGCCGGGGCTGGATATTTCAACAAGACAACGACCCAAAACACTGCTCAAAATCTACTCGGGCATTTATTCAGAGGAACAAGTACAATGTTCTGGAATGGCCATCCCAGTCCCCAGACCTGAATATCATTGAACATCTGTGGGGTGATTTGAAGCGGGCTCTCCATGCTCGGCAACCATCAAACCTAACTGAACTGGAGATGTTTTGTAAGGAGGAATGGTCCAAAATACATTCATCCAGAATCCAGACACTCATTACAGGCTATAGGAAGTGTCTAGAGGCTGTTATTTCTGCTAAAGGAGGTGCTACTGAATATTGGTGTGATTTTTCTGTTGGGGTGCCCAAATTTATGAACCTGTCTAATTTAGTTTTGATGCATATTGCACATTTTCTGTTAATCCAATAAACCTCATTTCACTACTGAAATATTACTGTGTCCTTCAGTTATCTGATAGATCAAAATGAAATTGCTGATCCAAACACCCTAACATTTATAAATGACAATCATGGAAATTGTCAGGGGTTCCTAAACTTTTGCATACAACTGTATCTTTATGTACCAATACATTTCTAGTTTCTATACAAATATTTGTCCTGTGCCACTACCTCCAAAGTCCCGCAAATAGGGGTTTTTCTCACTACATTTTAACTGGGATTGGTGGTGGTCGCAGATAAGCAGTGCCCCCCGGAGATTCAATACAATAAAAATGCTGCAGCGGCGGGTCTCCTCTCACTGCAGTGTCATAGAAGGGGGCATGTGTCCAAAAGACAAACGCTTCCTTCCAGCCCAGCCCCCTTAACTAGAAGGAAAAAACATGGGTTTATGGGTATAAGGTTTACTCATAATCCCATGTTTTTCTCACACGGTTAAGAGGGAGTGTCTACTGCTGCTGAAAAGGTACTTTTTTAACCACTTACCAACCGGAAGGTTTTGCAGCTTTAGGACCAGAGCACTTTTTTCAATTTGGCACTGCACCGCTTCAAATGGTAATTGCGCGGTCATGCAATGCAGTACCCAAACAAAATTTGCGTCCTTTTTTTCCCACAAATAGAGCTTTCTTTCAGTGGTATTTGTTCACCACTGAGCTTTTTATTTTTTGCGATATAAACAAAAAAAGGACGAAAATTTAGGAAAAAAATGATATTTTCAACTTTATGTTATTACAAAAATACAATAAACTAAATTTTAATCATACATTTTTGCCAAAATGCATTTAGCCACATGTCTTGGGTAAAAAAAAAAAAGTTAATTACCGTATATTTATTGGTTTGCGCAAAAGTTATAGCGTCTACAAACTAGGGTACATTTTCTGGAATTTATGCAGCTTTTATTTTATGACTGCCTATCTCATTTCTTGAGGTGCTAAAATGGAAGGGCAGTACAAAACCTCCCAAAATGACCCCATTTTGGAAAGTAGACACCCCAAGGAATTTTCTGAGAGGCATGTTGAGCCCATTGAATATTTTATTTTTTTGTCATAAGTGATTGAAAGATGACCAAAAAAAAAAAAAATTACACAAAGTTGTTACTGAAATGATATTGCTCACACATGCCATGGGTATATGTGGAATTACACCCCAAAAATACATTCTGATGCTTCTCCTGAGTATGGGGATACCCCATGTGTGAGACTTTTTGGAAGTCTATCTGCATACAGGACCCCAAAATCCAATTGCCGCCTTCAGTATTTCTAAGGGCAAAAATGTATGCATTCACCCCACACTACCTATCTCAGTTGCGGAGGCCATGAAATGCCCAGATAGCACAAGCCCCCCCCCCAAATGACCCCATTTTGGAATGTAGACACCCCAAGCTATTTGCTGAGAGGCATGTTGAGTCCATGGAATATTTTATATTTTGCCACAAGTTTCTGGCAAATGACAATTTTTTTTCCCCACAAAGTTATCACTAAATGATATGTTGCTTGAACATGCCATGGGTATATGTGAAATTACACCCCAAAATACATTCTGCTGCTTCTTCTGAATACAGGGATACCACATATGTGAGACCTTTTGGCAGTCTAACCGCGTACGGGACCCCAAAATCCAATCGACGCCTTCAGTATTTCTAAGGGCAAAAATGTATGCATTCACCCCACACTACCTATCTCAGTTGCGGAGGCCATGAAATGTCCAGATAGCACAAGCTCCCCCCCCCAAATGACCCCATTTTGGAAAGTAGACACCCCAAGCTATTTGCTGAGAGGCATGTTGAGTCCATGGAATATTTTATATTTTGCCACAAGTTTCGGGGAAATGACAATTTTTTATTTATTTATTTTTTCCACAAAGTTGTCACTAAATGATATGTTGCTTGAACATGCCATGGGTATATGTGAAATTACACCCCAAAATACATTCTGCTGCTTCTTCTGAATACAGGGATACCACATATGTGAGACTTTCTGGCAGTCTAGCCACGTACAGAACCCCAAAATCCAATCACTGCCTTCAGGCTTTCTAAGTGCGTAAAAAGGTGATTTTACTCCTCACTCCCTATCACAGTTTCGGAGGCCATTGAATGCCCAGATAGCATAAACCCCCCCCCAATGAGCCCATTTTGGAAAGTAGACACACCAAGCTATTTGCTGAGAAGTATTTTGAGTATTTTGCAGATCTCACATTTTGTCACAAAGTTTTGAAATTTGAAAAAAGTAAAAAAAAAAAAAAATTCTGTTTATTTCTTCATTTTGCAAAACTAATGAGAGCTGCAAAATACTCACCGTGCCTCTTAGCAAGTACCTTGGGGTGTCTACTTTCCAAAATGGGGTCATTTGGGGGGGGGGTTTGTGCTACCTTGACATTTCAGGGCCTGCAAAACCGTGATAGGTACAGAGGAGTAAAATCACCATTTTATGCCCTTAGAAATCCTGAAGGCGGTGATTGGTTTTCGGGGTTCTGTACGCGGATAAGCTCCCAAAAAGTCTCACACATGGGGTATCCCCATACTCAGGAGAAGCAGCAGAATGTATTTTGGGATGTAATTCCACATATACCCATGGCATGTGTGAGCAATATATCATTTCAGTGACAACTTTGTGTAAAAAAAAAATAAATAAATACAAATTGTCATTTCCCCGAAACTTGTGGCAAAATATAAAATATTCCATGGACTCAACATGCCTCTCAGCAGATAGCTTGGGGTGTCTACCCCAAATGGGGCCATTTGTTTTTTTTTTTTGCTATCTGGGCATTTCATGGCCTCCGCAACCTGGTAGGTAGTATGGGGTGAAGGCATACATTTTCGGCCTTAGAAATCCTGAAGGCGGTGATTGGTTTTCGGGGTCCCGTACACGGATAGACTCACAAAAAGTCTCACACATGGGGTATCCCCGTACTCAGGAGAAGCAGCAGAATGTATTTTGGGGGTGTAATTCCACACATACCCATGGAATGGGTGAGCAATATATAATTTCAGTGACAACTTTGTGTAAGTTTTTTTTTTTTGTCACTTTTCAATCATTTATGACAAACAAATAGTATATTCCATGGACTCAACATGCCTCTCAGAAAATAGCTTGGGGTGTCTACTTTCCAAAATGGTGTCATTTGGGGGGGTTTTGAACTGTCCTGGCATTTTATGCCCAACATCACCCACTCTTCTAACCACTTGAACCACCAAGTCTTTTATGACACTTTTTATTTACATGAAAAAATCCTTTTTTTTGATAGAAAATGACTTTGAACCCCCAAACATTATATATTTTTTTAAAGCAGAGGCCCTACAGATTTAAATAGTGGGTGTTACAATTTTTTTTTTCACAAAGTAATTGCGCAGCGATTTTTCAAACGCAATTTTTGGGGAAAAAAACACTTTTTTGAATTTTAATGCACAAAAACATACTATTTTGGCCAAATGTTTGGTGAAATATAAAAGTTGAACTCATGCCGAGTGCATACACACCAAACATGACATGCTTTAAAAATGACGCATACCCGCGAAGCGGCGACAAACTATATACATTTTTAAAAGCCTTTACAGGTTACCACTTTAGATCTGTAGAGGAGGTCTACTGCTAGAATTACTGCCCTCAATCTGACATTTGCGGTGATACCTCACATGCATGGTGACATTGTTGTTTACATACGACATGAAACTGACGCTTGCGTCCACCTTTGCGCGCGTGCACGGGGGTCAGGGGTGCATTTTTTTTTTAATTATTCATTTTGCTTTTTGTTTTATTTTTACACTGTCCCTTTCATCTTTTTCTTTTATCATTTTTATCACAGGGATTTTAAATATCGCCTATGATAAAAATAGGTATTGTCGCATATAATTTTTTTTTCATTTTGGGGTCTACTAAACTCTAGATCTTTCCCCAGCCCTTAAAGCATCTGACCACACCAAAATCGGTTTGATAAGATGCTTCCCCAATTTCCCAATGGCGCTGTTTATATCTGGCGAAACTGAAATCACAAAATGCTCGTAGCCTCCGGTTTCTTCACTTTCCCCGGTGGGACAGGAGAGCCTGAGAAGACCAGCAACATACTAGTATGTCGCTGGTCCTTGTTGGGCATATATTGTAATGTTCAGAGGCGTAACTAGAACCTTCAGGGCCCCGGTGCAAGAAATTATGAAGGGCCCCCTGACCCCTGGCCAGGACCCTTCCCTCTTCCCACTGATCCTGGGGCCCTTTACTCCCATCGTGGGTCCCTGTATTACGGTACTGCAGTGGGGCCCTTTCACAAGTTCTGCAGCAGGCCCCAGGGGGACCAGGGAAGCACACAAGGGCCCTGGGAACAGCAGAAGACAAGTAAACTGGATAGAGGAAAATGGAGGAGATTGGGTCCTCTAAATGCCACCCCCGCCATCCCTCCTATTCAGGTGTACAAGGGAGGCACATGGGCCCCCTGGACCATGGGGCCCGGTTGCAATTGCAACCCCCTGCAACCCCTATCGTTACGCCCCTGGTAATGTTCTTTTTTTCATGAAAAAATAATCAATCGGTGGGTATGCCCACCATTAGAAAACCTCCCTTCATCCTCCCACTTCTAATGGTGGGCATAGCCACTTTTTTAAAAAAATATACCGGAGCATAGGGGCAATCCGCCCCAATTTCCACCCACTGCCCCTATGCTCTGGTATATTTGCTCTTTTTTTAACTGTGGTGGTAAAATCACCGCCAACAGCGCTGGAGTCGCTGCTTTATATATGGTGGGAGGAAACGCTATTTCTGTCACCCTAAATAAATCAGCCCTGCAGCTGGCGTACCTGAAAATTAAATAAAGATTAATAAAAACAGTAACACATAAAAAAATAATATTCCTGTTAAGAATAAAAAAATTACATGTTACATAAAACATTGCATACCTGCAAAAAAAAAACCCACTATAATAAACCGCAACAAAACATTACAGATATGCATAAACAACAATAGAGAGAGCAATAGAAAGAGAATAGAGAGAAAATGGAGATAGAAAAACAAGAAACGTACAACTGTTTTTGGTTTTTATTTTTTTTTATTTTTTGGGTTTTTATAACTTTTTATTTATTTATTTTTTTTGTACGCTTTTTTTTTTATAACAATAAACAGTAAAGGTTAGGGTCTCCAAAAATGCGGTGACATCTCTGGAGACCCTGTGAAAGTGTGTCCTATTTCTATGTAGTGCTGTTCCCTACGCTAATACTCAACTAATGAATGGTAGCGCTCGAAACAGTCACCGATGCAGAGACCAGGCTGGCCCAAACAGGTGGGGCAACAATATCGGGTGTCACGCCTGTATCCGTGTCGTCGGCAGACACGACATCTTTTTTTTGGGGTATCGTTGGGTAGGGGTACTATGGATGGCATGTAGATAATGCAGCCGGCTCACTGCATGTGGATTGGGAACTTGGGGTGCAGAGCCATCTGGATACAGAAGGGCTCTGATGATCTCTTCCTGGAACTGCATGAGAGGTCCAGTCCGTCCTGACGCTTTGTATAGCACAAAAGCGTTCAGCAAAGCCAATTAAAAGAAGTAAATAGACACTTTTTTGTACCAGCGCCTGGATTTACGGGCAATTAAGTAGGGCGCCAATAACTGGTCATTGAGGTCCACCCCTCCCATATTAAGGTTATATTGGTGGACAGAGAGGGGTTTCTCCACAACACCAGTCGCTCCTTCTAATTTGGACAGCCGTGTCTGCATGAATGGAGGAAAGAATGAAAACATCCTTTGTATCCCTCCACTTCATCGCAAGCAAATTACCACATCTCAAGCAGGCTCTCTCCCCCCCGACTAAGTCTGGAATCTACCAGCCGTTGGGGGAAGCCCTGGCGATTAGGTCGCACGGTGCCACATGCGCCAATTTGGTGATCAAGTAAGTGACTAAAAAGTGGCACGCTTGTGTAGTAATTGTCCACGTACAAATGGTACCCCTGTCCGAATAAGGGTGACACCAAGCTCCACACAATTTTGCCAGCACTCTTCATGTAGTCTGGGCATCCTTCTGGCTCTATGCGGCTATCTAGGCTCTCATAAGCCATAAAACTACATGTATAGCCTCTGGCCCTGTCACAGAGCTTATACAACTTGACCCCATATCTGGCACGCTTGTTGGGGACGTACTGTTTGAAAACAAGACGGCCAACAAATTTAATCAGGGAGTCGTCCATGCACACAACTTGGTTGGGAATAAATTGTGATGCAAACATCTGGTTGAAGTGGTTTATGAGGGGCCGAATTTTGTAGAGCTGGTCAATTTCAGGGTCTCCATATGGACGATCGAGTCGATTGTCACTGAAGAGCATGAACCGCAGAATCTGCTTGTATCGTGTCCTGGCCATGGAAGCAGAGTAGACATACATGTGATGAATTGAGTCATTGGACCAATATAACCCCAATTCAGGTAGATGATGTATGCCCACATTGAGGGTGAGGCCCAAAAAGGTCTTAAATTCGGAAACCGTAATTGGTTTCCAATTTCTGGCAAGGGACAAATGGGGATTAGCGGCAATGTATTGACCAGTGTATAAATTGCTTTGGTCCACAATAGATCTATAGAGATCTTCGGTGAAATACAGCGAAAAAAAATCAATGGCCCTAAAATCAACTGTATTCACCTGAATTCCGGGTTGGGCAGTGAATGGGGGAAGTATGGGCGCTGCATCAGTGGTGGGTTGCCAATCAGGGTTTGCAAACGCGTCAGAAAGGGCACTATGGGCTCTGCGGGACTGTCTTCATCTTCGTGGCTGCGGGGCATTACTCGTGCTAGCCACACCAGCTTGAACTGCACTTATGGGACTCGCCACGTCACCAAGTGTTACTGCAGTGCTGGTTGTATGACCAGGATGTACTAGGCCGCTGGTGCTTGCCAGGTCACCAGAAGGGGTAGCAGCGCTAGTACTGGGTCTCTGCTCCATACGAGAGCCCTGCGGTTCTTGCACCTCAGCGCCAACGGGATCTGGTACGCCTGACCTTAGCAGGGACCACCCAATCGTCAGAGCTATTTGTCATGGAGCCGCTGTCGAATATCAACTTGATTGGTGAGTCTGAATCTGACAGTGAGTCTTCCCCATCGCTCTCATCTGTCATACTCACAATCGCGTAGGTCTCTTCACTAGTGTATCTCGGATTACACATGGTCTCTAAATTTATAGGTACACAAGTGAGACTCACAGGCAAAAAAGTGCACCTGGTTGTCAGAGCCTGTGTCAAGTTGCTACCAAATTCACTGTCAGAATTCGCAGGGATCGGGACGTGATCTCTGCGAAGGCTGCAGATATTTGTTTTGTGTTTTGTAAGTGACAGTGATCTATTGATCCTGCACTTGGGTGGGCAGAGAGGCTAAACGCAGGTGTTAGCAGTTATCTGGGCTGATCCAGCTAACACTGCGTTTTTTAGAACACTAAATCTAAGGGGGACGCTAATATAGATCTGATCAGATCGCAGATATTGATCTGATCAGATATTACAATAATATCTAGCAGCTACCTAATGTGTGAGTGCGTGTCAGAGTACCTCGCTAACTGGCCCTGCCTGGTATTTACGCTGACCCTAACGCAAGCTAAAACCTAACTGGGCTCACCGCCGGGCGATCGGGGGTTAAAACCTATAAAAGGTATAAAAAATAATATACGGCGGGTAATCTGATGGGGAAAAAAACTATCTAGCTAGCTAGCGTCACCCGTGACACTTATACGGTGATCACAGGTGACAGGGGGGCAATGAAGGGGTTAAAACCTTTATTGGGGGGGGCAAGAGGGGGTATTTACACCTAACTAGGCCTAATACTGATTTAGCGTCACAAGGGTCACAAGTACAGCGATCGGTAAAAATCAGATTGCTGCACTATATGATACTGTGACAGGGGGTGACAGGAAGTGAAAGGGTTAACTGGGGGGCGATCAAAGAGTTAAATGTGCCTATGTGACCTGGTGTCAGTGTGCTGTTTGTGCAACTCACGTTTTTAGATGTCTCTCTCTCCTCTGTGCAACGGAAAAGAAAGCAGAGAGGGGAAATGACATCACTTCCCCTACCTGTGTTTACATTTCACAGGTAGGGGAAGAAATCCTATTCGCCGGACGATCAACATGAATAGACCAAAATCCATTGGTCTATTCATGTTGACTGAACGGTCGGGCAACAAATGGGACCGTCGCGACCGCGCTGGAGGGTGCGCGCGCGTGCCCCCTAGCTGTGCACGCGATCGCCGTCTATTTTCGTCGATGCGCGCATAGCTGCCAGACTGCCACCGTCAAAAGACGGCACGCTGTCGGGAAGCAGTTAATCAAGCTAAATAATATATTATTATGCTATATATTTTAACATAGTAATTTATTATTTATCTCTTTACTGTGAAATTACTGGTTTGAAGTTATAACTTCAAACTTCAGCAATTTGTCCGTTAAGCCACCTGCCTGAGTACAGTTTTTAAAAATATAGTAAATTACCTTAAAAACAATATATAATAATTATTTGTATATGTAGCGCTACCCCCGAAGGAGCCGCTTACGTATGTTTGGTACCGTACTCTGCCTCTCAACCCCAAAAACAGCCTCAGCCCCTCTGGCAATAGCGTAAGTGCAAGGACCAATGAAAACCACACACGTTATGATAAAGCACAAAAATTTCCACATGGCTTCCATTGTTATCTGGAGGGTTCACAGCTGTTGAGCTGTTGCTCATACAGGCTGGCAAATCCACATGCATGCACGCCTCTTCTATTGTATCGTTTGAATATAAACAAGTGTGTCATTGGTTGGTGGTTTGCATTGAGCTCATGTCATGTGACTGTGCCTTGGAGGATGATTGGCTGATTGTGAAGCCACTAAGTTCTTTTGTTATCCATGTCTGAATGATATAAATTAAAACACCAAGCATTGAAAGGCAGGACTGTTTTTCGAGCTTGCAATGTGAGAAAAGCTATGGTGTTTGTCTTACTTGCTTTAACACGAGTGCACTCAAATGCATTATGCAAAAGAGCTGAAAAGTGCGCTTATTAGCGCAGGCAAAATATAATGCATACAAGGTATTATAATTGCCCTTACAACAGACAATAACAGACAATAACAGTATATACATTTAAGTAATGGAACTGTAGAGCAATAACTGAGATCAAGAGCAATATAGCTCAATACTGTATTACAGGCAGCTTTCAGGGGATTCCAAACCTGAGAATAACCCCAAGAGCAGAGGCACACTTTAATAGCAATAAATCACAATATGGCAGTCTATATCGTATTGGTTACCTCTACTCAAATTGACTCTATGGGTCCAGGTAGGAGGAGAGCAGAAGAATGACCTTCTCTTATGTCAGTCCTCTCTCTTCTGTACCCTGACACCACAGGCCCAACTACAAACACTGTACTCAAATCAACATTCAATTAATCAGCCCCCAAGGTAAACTATCCCACACACCCACTATATATACAGAGCCCCAAACTGTGTGTGTGAACGTATGGCACCAATAACTTCAGTCCCTTTGAAGAAGGATGAGGCCTTGGATCTTCGGCTAGCCACTTTAGTTGGTGCATTAAATTCATGCTTAGCAAGGTGTATCTGTGGTATGCTGACAGTATCCAGACAACAAGGCAGACACTGTAACTGCTTAACAGGCCATTAACAAGACTCAAGTTCTGGTAAGTGTGGGCAAAGTATCTGTGTGCAGTGTCCTTGTTTCCTACAAATGGGCAAGTGCCCCTCTCACCAATCCTGAGCCAAGGCCCAAACAAACGTCCTGGAACAAACAGACTCTTCTGGTGACTCAACTGGTCACCTTACACTGGAACGCCTCATGCCCTCAGTGCATGTGCACCTAGATATGCACCTGGGATCCTCCTCTCTCAGGCTGGATGTCCCGATCGGCTGTGGATGCCTCAAATGACACTGTGGACTGACCTGGGAGGCAGCACTTCTGCCCTGGGTCCAGTCTCTTCCCTTATCTTGTGGTATCTCAAATCTCCTCAGACAACAAGATGGAGTCTTCGGTTCTCTGGCTGGTTCTTGTAGTTCCTGCCTCCATACAAGGCTATGGGGCCATCTCGTATAGGGACTATATGTCCCAGAATCCTTTGCAGCTCCTGCTGCTTGTTAAAGTCCTCAAAATTGGCTCCTGTACTTGCTGCTCTAATTGGCTCTCCTCCCCCTGCCAATAGGGACACAAGGGAGGGAGCAGAGCAGGCAGATGCCTGTGCGAGCGCAGCCCGCATTAACCAGGTCAGTGAAAAAAAAGGAAGGGGAGAAATGCCCCGCGGGGCTGACAGTTTCTCTCTCCCCCAGTGGAGAGCCTGTGTACTCGCAGCAGCCAGCTTGGTAAGGCCGCACTACATATATTACTTACTTATGGTAATTAACTACTTGCCACCCAGGCCAATGCTGACACTTCTTTGCTACATGTAAAAATCATTATTTTTTTAGCTAGAAAATTACTTAGAACCCCCAAACATTATATATATATATATATATATATTTTTTTTTTTATTTTTTTTTTTAGCAGACACCCTAGGGAATAAATTACGTCTTTCTCTGGGATGGCGAGTCGAAATAAAATGGTGGCCGTTGCAACTTTTTATGCCACACGGTATTTGCGCAGTGAGAACTGAATACGTAACTTGTGAATATGTAACCTGTGTGTATCTGACTCTGATACTAGCCAGTGCCTCACCAGCCACTGACCTCACTGTACGCCCCTCGTGTATTGTACAGTACTTTGTATTCAGTATTGTAGGGGCTGAGAAGTCTGACCTGAAATGGGAATATCTGATTAATCACAACATTGTCCAGGTGGCTAGTTGTTTAATTAATGTAATGTTTATAGTGTTGTATATGGTGGTTGTTGTTTAGCTATGGTAATTATATTACTGTGCACAGTTTGTATTGTTAGGGCAATATGATCAGGAGGGGGGATGTCTTCCTGTGGGTCAGGGCTGATCCTGGGCAGGTGCACGGGGTGCACCGCAAGCTGCTGCAGAGAGGGGGCGCCGATAAAGCTGTGGCACATAACTCACAATGGCACATTTGATTTTATTCAGCTGCAGGCAGCAGAGCTGCGGTGCAGCCCCAAGACCCTTTTCTTGCAGGGTCCATCATGGTCAAGTCCTCCACATTTTAATGCCTGGCCGCCTGTGCTGTGTGCTGCACTGGTTGCTAGAATTGCCTGCCGCTCGGCGTCTAGCAACCAGTGACGTTAGAGGCCGCGTCCGCCCCAGCATGCAGAGTGGAGGAGGAACCTCCGTGCCTAGTCAGATTAGCTCCACCCACCTCTTTCATCTTCAGCGTGGCAGTGAAGGGAGCACCGATCCGGAGCACATCTGAAGGGAGCTGCCTGGCAGTGTTTGCTGTGACTGAGACCGCGTGTGAAGAGGAGCTGTCCAGCTGCACTGCACCGGCCACTTCCTTGGTTGACAAAAAAAAAATCAGGTGAGCTGCGAGCACACCCGCCAGCCAGCCTGAGAGACTGTCATGATGTATTTACTCTGGCACTATATCACCTAACCTGGCTGGCTCCATATGCACCCCAACCTGGCTCCATATACACCCTAACCTGACTCCATATACACCCTAACCTGGCTATATATACAACCCCAACTTGGCTCCATATACACCCTAACCTGGCTGCATATACAACCCCAACCTGGCTCCATATACACCCCAACCTGGCTCCATATACACCCTAACCTGGCTCCATATACACCCTAACCTGGCTCCATATACACCCTATCCTGACTCCATATACAACCCCAACCTGGCTCCATATACGCCATAACCTGGCTATATATACAACCCCAACCTGGCTAGATATACACCCTAACCTGGCTACATATACACAACCCCAACCTGGCTCCATATACACTCTAACCTGGCTATATATATAACCCCAACCTGGCTCCAAAATGGCGATTCTGAATACTGTCATTTTTTTTAAATTGGCGCCATTTGCCGAAGGAGACCCGATCGGAGCCGATTACGGCTTCTATCAGGTCTCCTTCTACTTGCACCCCAACCTGGCTCCATATACACCCTAACCTGGCTCCATACACACCCCAACCTGGCTCCATATACAACCCCAACCTGGCTCCATATACACCCTAACCTGTCTCCATATACACCCCAACCTGGCTCCATATACACCCTAACCTGGCTCCATATACACCCTAACCTGGCTATATATACACCCCAACCTGGCTCCATATACACCCT
>BLSH010350827.1:102249-114086 GCA_018402905.1 Glandirana rugosa
ATATATCTCGATCCAATCCCAACATATACCTCGGTCCAATCCCACTATATATCTCGCTCCAATCCCAACATGTGACACACGTCTTAATAATCCGTTTACTCATAAAACTGGTGTAGTAGGAGAAATACGTACAACAGAATGAGGTTCGACATATCCGAGCTTTCGGATGATGGTTAATTCGTATAATCCACTACACGTAGAGTCATTACTCTTCCCCACACCAAATTACTGTAGTTGTGGGATATAGTCCACACGTATTAATAATCCGTTGAAGGAAAGGAAACCGTTTTACCCAGTTTTCTTCCTGAACTGTCCGAGGCTTTTTTGGTAGTAGGCTTTCGAGCCTATACAGCTTGGAGTAAGACAACATGCATAAAGAGGATGATGTGGTCAAAATACTCATTTGCCTAATAATTCTGCACACAGTGTACAACCCTAACCTCGCTCTATATATCACCCTAACCTGGCTCCATATACAACCCTAACCTAGCTCTATATACACCTCTAACCTGGCTCTATATATACACCCCTAACCTGGCTCTATATACACCCCTAACCTGGCTCTATACACAACCCTAACCTGGCTCTATATACACCCCTAACCTGGCTCTATATACAACCCTAACCTGGCACTATATATCACCCTAACCTGGCTCTATATACACCTCTAACCTGGCTCCATATACACCCTAACCTGGCTCCATATACAACCCTAACCTAGCTTTATATATACCTCTAACCTGGCTCTATATACACCCCTAACCTGGCTCTATACACACCCCTAACCTGGCTTTATACACACCCCTAACCTGGCTCTATATACACCCCTAACCTGGCTCTATATACAACCCTAACCTGCCTCTATATAGCGCCCTAACCTGGCTCTATATATCACCCTAACCTGGCTCTATATACACCCCTAACCTGGATCTATACACACCCCTAACCTGGCTCTATATACAGCCCTAACCTGGCTCTATATAAAACCCTAACCAGTCTCTATTTATCACCCTAACCTGGCTCTATTTATCACCCTAACCTGGCTCTATTTATCACCCTAACCTGGCTCTATATATCACCCTAACCTGGCTTTATATACCACCCTAACCTGGCTCTATATACCACCCTAACCTGGCTCTATATATCACCCTAATCTGGCTCTATATACACCCTTAACCTGGCTCTATATACAACCCTAACCTGGCCCTATATACAACCCTAACCTCGCTCTATATATCACCCTAACCTGGCTTTATATATCACCCTAACCTGGCTCTATATATCACCCTAACCTGGTTTTATATACCACCCTAACCTTGCTCTATATTTCACCCTAATCTGGCTCTATATACCACCCTAATGTGGCTCTATATACAACCCTAACCTGGCACTATATCACCTAACCTCACCGCGATCTGTAGGCTGTAGCAATTTAAAAAAGAAACTTTCCCCAGTCACGCAAACTCTTCACTTCAGGTGTCGCCCTGCAGTAATCTCCTGTACAACAAGTACATGACAGTCTGTCAGATTACTGCACAGATTACTGTGTGGCGGAACCCAAAAGTGAAGAAAGAGTCTGCTTGAAGGGGGAACATTTTTTTTTTCTTTATTGCCACAGCCTACAGATCGCAGTGCCCAGTCTTCTGTCTGTCTCCGCCCACCCCCTTCCAACTGGGGAATCCTCTGACTGGAATGGCTCACCGACCCCAGCCGCCAGACCCAGGAGCCAGGTCCTTGGCCCCAGCAGCCAGACCTCAGGACCAGCAGCCAGGCTCCAGGCCCCAGCAGCCAGGCCCTAGCAGCCAGACTCCAGGCCCTAGCAGCCAGACTCCAGGCCCTAGCAGCCAGACTCCAGGCCCCAGTAGCCAGACCCTTGGCCCCAGCAGCCAGACCCTAGCAGCCAGACTCCAGGCCCCAGCAGACAGGCCCCAGCAGTCAGACTCCAGGCCCCAGAAGTCAGACTCCAGGCCCCAGCAGCCAGACCCTAGCAGTCAGACTCCAGGCCCCAGCAGCCAGACTCCAGGCCCCAGCAGCCAGACCCCAAGCCCAGTAGCCGTGTCCCAGCAGCCAGTCCCCAGGACCAGCAGCCTGGCCCCAGCAGCCAGACCCCAGGCCCCAGACCCCAGCAGCTAGGCTCCAGAAGCCAGACCCCAGGACCAGTAGCTCAGCCACAGCAGCCAGGCCCCAGGGCACAGCAGCCAGGCTCCAGGACTAGCTGCCGGGCCCCAGCAGCCAGACCCCATTCCCCAGCAGCCAGGCCCCAGGACCAGAAGACAGGCCCCAGGACCAGCAGCTAAGCCCCAAGACAAGCAGCCAGGCCTCAGTAGCCATGCCCCAGCAGCTAGACCCCAGGCCCCAGCAGCTAGACCCCAGACCCCAGCAACTAGACCCCAGGCCCCAGCAACTAGACCCCAGGCCCCAGCAACTAGACCCCAGGACCAGCAGCTAGACCACAGGACCAGCAGGTCAGCCAGAGCCCAGCAGCCAGGCCCCAGGACTAGCAGCCTGGCCCCAGCAGCCAGACCCCAGGAGCCAGACCCTTGGCCCCAGCAGACAGGCCCCAGGAGCCTGAACATTGGCCACAGTAGCCAGGTCTCAGCAGGCAGGGCCCAGCAACCAGGCCCCAGAAGGCAGGGCCCAGAAGCCAGACCCCATCAGCTAAACTCCAGGACCAGCAACCCAGGCCTAGCAGCCAGACCTCAGGCCCCAGCATCCAAACCCCAGGCCCTAGTAGCCCGGCACCAGCAGCCAGATCCCAGGACCAGCAGCCCAGTAGCAAGGCCCCAAGCCCAACAGCCCAGCGCCCAGAAGCCAGGACTTAGCCCCAAAAGCCAGACCCCAGGACCAGCAGCCAGCCTCAGGAGGACCAGTAGCCAGCCCCAATACCCATTATTTAAGGTAAGCAAAGTCTTCTATGGCTAAAATTGTTTATTTTTAATATCGTTCAGTGACACTCTAATGTAGTCTCTTTTGCTGACTGGAGAGGACTATTTCTATCAGAGACTCTTCAATGGTCACAGAGAGGGCCTCTGTTAGATAGACTCAACTCCAGGTCCCATTAGACTCCGTTGTAGTCTCTAATGGGGGCTCTAACAGACTCTCTAATGGACACCAAGAGGGCCTCTGTTAGAGAGACCCCCCCTCCAGGTCCCATTAGACTTCATTGTAGTCTCTAATGGGGCCTGGTGGGGGCTATTTCTAATAGGCTCTCTAACAGTGGCCTTCTTTGTGTCCATTAGAGTACTCTGCTTCTCTTCCTGTATTTTTGTTTATTGTTAAGAGATCGTGGGAGAATCCCAGAGTAACGAAGACTCCTGAGGGGAGGAGTTAGTAAGATGACCACGCCCATGTGGGGGCGCCAGAAAAATTTCTGCACCCAGGCCTCTGAGACCCTAGGATCGGCCCTGCTGTGGGGTATAAAGTATGTGTCTGAGAGTCAATAAAGAGTCTTTTCCTTTTGGAGTTTACCTCACATCTTGTCTGTGAACGATTTCTGAGGTAAAAAGCTGGTATTAGCTCTCAATCTGCTCGGAAGGGTTTGGCTGACGGAAGCACCTAGCCGGGGGCCCAAGTGGTTACGTCGCAATTTTAATGATGGTTAAAGTGAAACAATAAAAATGAACAATTCCTTTAAATATGGTGCCTGGGGAGTTCCCTTAGTCTGCCTGTAAAGTGGCACATCTATACCATGTATAGACCCTGCTGCAGCAAAACTGACATTTATAAAGAAAAAAAATGACATTTAAATTGATTTTCTCTGCAAGCTTTCCTTATTTTGTAAACAAAGGCTTGGGGAGCCAGTCTGTATGATGAGGCCCTTATTTAGTGCACTCAGAATATTAGAGATTTTTTTAGATAAATTCTGGTGTCTCTTTGGTAGACTTTGGATGGAAATAACACATTTTTGCACCACAGTGATCAAGCCTTATGTGAAGAAGCCACATTATAGTACACTCAGGCCATGATTAACATTTTTTTTTTAAGATAAAGTCTGGTGTCTTTTTCGCAGACTTTGGATAGAAGTAAAAGGTGCAGAAAAATTGGGCTTTGGGTGTCGGTGGTGCCTTCACACCGTAACCCTATAGAGCAGTGGTTCTCAACTCCTGTCCTCGGGACCCACTAACAGGCCAGGTTTGCAGGATAACTGAAATACAACACAGGTGATATAATTTGCTGCTCAGTGATTGCAGTATTATAGTCTGCATCTCCCCAAGGTAATACTTAAAATACTTAAAATCTGACCTATTGATGGGTCCCGAGGACAGGAGTTGAGAACTACTGCTATAGAGGTACTCAAAGAAAGCAAGATTTGGCCTTGTAAAAAAAATGAAATTTGATGCCCCTGTCAAACGGTTGCGGAAAAATTGAGCTTTGGATGTTGGTGGTGCCTTAACTCTGTAATCTGTAGGTCTAGGGGTGTTAGCATCTTGATTCATAGCTTGATTCCCTGGCTTTTGGGAGACCAGTGGAGTGATTCAGAGGGCAGGGCTCTCTTCGTGAAAGGGACGTTGGGAAGATCCCTGGTCACCCTAGATCCGACCCTAGATGTCTAAAGGCGCACTTCTCAGGTCTCCTACACAGCTATTAAATGCCTGAAGAAAATTTTTCACACGCTTCACATTGTTGATGTATGGCAAATTTTTCATCCAAATCAATGTGACTATACGTTTTACTCACATCCTCATCATTCCTACGCCAGAATCAATTTTTCCTGCTGCCTCAGTCTCTCCTCTCCAGAGTTATGTCCGCCTCCATTGGTTTTGTTACATTCTCAGATCACGTCCTGGTTTTTGTAGACATAGATTTGATGTCTCCCACTACGAAGCAGTGGATGTAGAATATGAATGATTCTTTGCTTCAAAACCCGGAGGTCACAGAGGAGGTAACCGTGGAACTGAGACATTTTTTTTCTTCTAACTTTAGAGAGGATAATGCTCCCATGATGGTATGGGAGACACAAAAGAGCTGTCAGGGGAATCTTGATTAAGATTGGATTATGTGTTAGGAAGGCCAGGGCCCAACAAACTATAGACCTTTTGGATAAGATCAGAGCCTTGGAGGCCACCCATAAGAAATCATTGGCGGACAGATCTCACGGTCCTGGGGACCCAACTTCGCTCGTTAGCCTTAGACAAAGTTAAAGCCATGATTGCTAACTGCAGACACACGTTCTATGAACATAGTGACAAATGTGGGTAGCTGTTGGTGCACGCTTTAAGAGCCCAACAGGTCCACACGTTCATCCCTGAAATTCTTGATGAGCAACAGACCAGGGCCCATACTATGGAGGAGATTGCAGACATTTTTTAGGCAATATTGTATCTTGCTTTATAACCTCCCCCATCCTACATCAACATCAGGAGATTCCTTCAGGAGGATAGCTGGTCAGGAATATCTACAACGGTCAGGGCTCCCCCATATTTCGGAGGACTTGACCACCCTTGAAGAGCCTCAGCTGAGCTGGCTATTGCACACATGAAACCAGGTAAAGCACCGGATGATGCATAGAGTCCAGGTCATTTATTCATGCCCTTCCACACAAGTAAAATGTCCATCTATCGCCAGCGTTTGGGATATCCAATGGCATGCGCCAGGGGTGCCCCCTCTCCCCCTTGATATTCATATTGACCTTGGAACCATTCCTGCATACTGTTCGGAACAATCTGAATATCTCTGGCCTCCACTTGGATGCCACTCTCTCTCCCAAAATCGCAGCTTTCGCAGATGATCTCCTTTTTCTTTTTGTCTAGCCCCTTGATTTTCCGTCCCAAATTTACTAGGAGCTGAAGACTTATGAAGCGCTATCATCCTTGTACATAAATTATCAGAAATCTGTGGCACTGAATGTATCCATGCCAGCCTCGGCATTGACATTGTTCCGAGTTGATTTCCCCTTTTAATGGGCCACAAAGCATATAAAATATGCTTGTCTATCAAAATCTTGAACATTGGTACAATTGCGACGTAACCTCCTGAATTGGCTGCACAGCACTGAGCGTAGCCATGCCTGATGACAACAGCTTTCAACCGAAATAAATTAATTCCGGTCAGTAGATTTAAAATAGGTACTAGGGACCAATTTATTATTTTTTACTCTGATTTCAAGGTCTAAAAAGTGTATCTTAGCAGGGCTAGCTTCTAATAATAGGGAAATGCCCCTATCATTATCATTAAGCAACTCCATATAGGAATGGAGTGATTCAGCACTCCCATTACATAGGAGGAGGATGTCATCTATATACCTGGCCCACAAGACCAATTCAGGTCTCCTGTGGGCATAGCCGACATCCTCCTCCCATTTGGCCATGAATAAGTTGGCCAAACTAGGGGAGAATTTAGCCCCCATGGCCACTCTTTTCTTTAGGAGGTAGAATTAGCCATTAAACCAAAGGTAGTTGTGTCCCATAGCAAAAGCCAATAGTTTCATAATAAACTCTCTTTGTATATATGGTGCCCTTTCATCCTGAGATAAATGGTACTCTACTGCTTCGGAACCCCAATTGGTGAGAAATGCAGGTATATGAGGATGCAACATCTACAGTTGTTAATAAACAACCCTCCTGTATTTCAATGTTATAAAGAAGTTGAATGGTATCTTTAGTATCCTTCAAGAAAGATGGCAGTTTTCTAACTAAGGGTTGTAAGTAGAAATCAATATATCTTTTTATTCTCAATGTCACTGAATCGATTCCACTAATAATGGGTCATCCAGGGGGATGTGTACTATTTTTGTGGATTTTTGGAAGTGTAATATATTGTTGAAATTCGGGGAGCTACTGGAATTAAATAAACCTTCTCTTTTTAATTCAAGATTGCACCTCTACAGCCAGGGTGGATTTGATTTAAATCAAGTCGATTTAAATCATGATTTAAATCAATAGTAAAAAGGCTTGATTTAAATCAACTCGATTTAAATCACAATTTTTAAAGAGCAACTGTCATCTCTGACCTGCAGCGGCTCCTCCTCTGACCCGTTGTTGACTCACCGACAGTCCCATTCACTTTAATGGGACGGCTGGTGCTGCGGCAGTGACACAACAAGGTGAAGGACGTGGCGGCAGCAGGTGAGTGGATGCCCGCTAACAGGCGCTGCCATGATGGATCTGAAATGACAGGTGCTCTTTAAATGTAAGGACTTATTCTTGCTGGTAGTTAGAATCTTTAATATGTGCAAACAAAATGAAGGTTCCCTATTTAGAATAATAAGCTGTCAGGTGTCAGGTTAGTAAAACTGCGATATGAGAACCGATTCAATCATACAGTTTGTAGTGTACATAGATTTGCAAAACAATGGGATAAAGGAATATTCCTGAACTTTGTTTTATCTCACGGTTACTGTGAAATCGTGTGAATGCATCAATGCAGTGCATGTTATCTCAGCTTGCAGATCTTGGATTCATTGGATGAGTTTACCAAAATGTAAATATTGCAGAATATACAGCCTCATGCTACATAACTAAGCTCAATTTAATGCTGAATAAACTAAATCATGAATGTATCCTAAATAGAAAACTATCTTTGGATAGAGTTTTACTTCAAAAGCAAACAAAAAAAATCTGATTTAAATCAAAAAAATCAGATTTTTTTTTTTTAAAAATCATTGATTTTTATCCACCCTGTCTACAGCCCATTTTGATTATTTTAGTTAGATCTCTTTTGTATTGTAAAATGGGATTATGGTTCAGTATGTGTTATGATCACTCAATATTTTCATCATTTAATTTTGATAATCAGATTTATCTAGAACCATAATACCCCCTCCCATGTCAGTCGGACAGATGACCAAGTCTTTCCTTTCACATAGCTGTTTTGAACCAAGTCTTATGGACAGATGATTATGGGGATATAAAGGTCTTTGAGGACCAAACATTTAAATTAATGAAGAGGACTACCAGACCAGGTGAATTAAATAAAGTGGGGTGGAAAAGACCGGAATGTATTACTCCTGAAGAGTCTATTCTTGTATGGTTAACCATTGGATTTGTGATCAAATATCACCTGGTTTTGATTTTGGGTTGCCCTGGGAAGACCCCACCCTCTTTGAGGACCAGAGATATTTTGGTTGTAATTGTATGGTGATTGGTTGTATTCATCAATGTCCCTTTCCATCAGAGCTGCACAATTAATGTAGAAGGTGCAGAGCCGTTCAACTGCTCACAGTTGTCAAAAAAAGGCAGCCTGCAGTGCTTATCAACAATATTGCTCAACTGCTGAAAGAGAAAGATAAAAGAAACATTGTATCTTTCTGTTTAATCATTTATAGATCAAAGGGGTGAACTTCAGCATGCAAATGAAGTCAATTTAAAGCAACCTTGTCAAGTAAAAAAATATTTTTATTTTTTTTGGATTTTGTTAAATTGTTCCTCTGTTTAATCCCTTATTATCCTTTAATTTACTCAAATCAGCCATATTAACTCCTTATTCTCCTTCTCCAGTTAATTATTATTTTTCTGCTGATTTTTTTTATTTACTTATATTTTATAAACTATTGATAATTAAAACTTTTTTTTTGTTTGCTTTGTTCATTAATATTTTTACACCTTTAACCTATATTTACACCTTTTACATTGAAAAAAGCACAAAATTAAATAAAAAATGTATTTCATTTGTAAAATAACTTTTCTTTGCTTTGTACCATTGTTGATATTTGAAGTGTAAACAAAAAAGTTGCGGTAGGTATCAGTAATTAGTATCAGCGAGTACTAAAAAAAGAAAAAAAAAAGACTTTAACCGCTTAACAACCACCCTATAGTCAAATGACGGCTACAGGGTGGTTGCTTAATTCTGGGAGGACATACAGTGACGTCCTCCAATGAACATGCTTCCCGCGCGCCCCCTGGGGCGCGCACACAGGAACATCACAGATCACGGTGAATGGCCGCTGTGAGCAGGCTTTTACCATGTGATCAACATGTAAACAAGCCGGTGGAAGCGCCGGCTTTTCTTTCCCCTCTCCGCACCGATTGGTGCATTGTGAGAGGACTTGCTGCAGTGCTGTGGGCGATGTGTAGTGCCCACAGCACTGCTAAGCGACAGATTGGAACCCCCACCATCCATCCAGCCTCACCAATCAGCCAGCCATCCTCACCCCATCCATACTCATCAATCCAGCCATCCTCACCCCATCCATGCTCACCCACCCAGCCATCCTCACCCCATCCATGCTCACCCATCCAGCCATCCTCACCCCATCCATGCTCATCCATCCATGCTCAGCCACCCATCCTCACCCATCAATTCATCCATTCATGCTCACCCATCCTCACCCCGCCATGCTCACCCATCCAGCCATGCATGCTCATCCACCCATCCATGCTCACTCAGCCATCCATCCATGCTCACCCAGCCATCCATCCATGCTCACCCACCCATACTCACCCATCCATCCATCCATGCTCACCCACCCAGCCGTGCTCACCCAGCCATCCATCCATGCTCACCCAGCCATCCATTCATGCTCACCCAGCCATCCATCCATGCTCACCTACCCAGCCATGCTCACCCATCCATCCATCCATCCATGCTCACCCACCCAGCCGTGCTCAGTCATCCTCATCCATGCTCATCCATCCCCAACCGTGCTCATCCATCCCCATCCATGCTCAGTCATCCTTTTCCGTGCTCAGTCATCCCCATCCATGCTCAGTCATCCCATCCGTGCTCATCCATCTCTATCCTTGCTCATCCATTCCCATCCGTGCTCAGTCATCCCCATCCGTGCTCAGTCATCCCCATCCGTGCTCATCATCCCCATCCACGGCTCATCCATCCCCATCCATGGCTCATTTGTGCCTCATTCATGCTCATCCATACCACATCAGTTCTCATCCGTGACACATCCATGTCATTACAGTGCCCATCCATGCCACTACAGTGCCCAACCATGCCACTACAGTGCCCATGCGTGCCACTACACTGCTCATCCATGCCACCACAGTGCCTCACAATAGTGTAAAAGATAGTCAAATTAGATTTGAAATGTATGCCCCTAGAACATCTGACAGTGCTCCCTACATGTTGGGCCTCTGTATGTGGCCAGGCTGTGTAAAAGTGTCACATATGTGGTATCGCCATACTCGGGAGGAGTAGCAGAATATATTTTGGGGTGTAATTTTTGCTAGGTACATGCTGTGTGTTAGAAATATTGTATAAATGGACAACTTTGTGTAAAAAAAAATAAATGCATTATTATTTTCTTTCCACATTTTCCAAAAACTTGTGTAAAAAATGACATGTTCAAAAGACTCATTATGCCTCCTAAAATATACGTTGGGGTGTTTACTTTCCAAAATGGGGTCATTTTTTGGGCGTTTCCATTGTCTTGGTGCTCCAGGACCTTCAAAAGTGCAAGAGGTAGTCAACAAATGATATGTGTAATTTATGCTCCTAGAACACTTGATGGTGCTCCCTGCATGTTGGGCCTCTGTATGTGGCCAGGCTGTGTAAAAGTCTCACACGTGTGGTATCGCTATACTCAGGAGGAGTAGTGTTTTGGGGTGTAATTTGTGGTATGCATATGCTGGGTGTGAGAAATAACCTGTTAACATGACAATTTTTTGAAAAAAAAAAAGAAAAAAAAATCTTAATTTTGCAAAGAATTGTGGGAAAAAATTACAACTTTAAAAAATTCACCATGCCTCTTACTAAAATACCTTGGAATGTCTACTTTCCAAAAAGGGGTAATTTGGGGGGTATTTGTACTTTCCTGGCTTGTTAGGGTCTCAGGAAATGAGATAGGCCATCAGTACATCAGGTGTGATCAATATTCAATGATTGGCACCATAGCTATAGCTCTATAGCAGTGATAAGCAATTAGCGGACCTCCAGCTGTTGCAAAACTACAAGTCCCATCATGCCTCTGGGTGTCATGCTTGTGGCTGTCAGTTTTGCTATGCCTCATGGGACTTGTAGTTCTGCAACATCTGCAAAAAATTTTATAACAGAAACGAAGAAAAAATTAATTTTTTAACAAAATTTTTGGTCTTTTTTTAATTATAGCTCAAAAAATAAAAAACCCAGCGGTGATTAAATACCGCCAAAAGAAAGCTCTATTTGTGTGAAAAAAAGGACGCAAATGTCATATGGGTACAATGTTGCATGACTGAGTAACTGTCATTCAAAATGTGAGAGCACTGAAAGCTGAAAAAGTGGTCTGGTTGTTAAGGGGGTTTAAGTGCCTAGTGGTCAAGTGGTTAACTGCTTCCCGACCGCGCGCCGTCTTTTCACGGTGGCAGTCGGGGAGCTGGGCGCGAATCGCCGTAAATAAACGGCGATTCGCATTTTGGCCACCAGTGGGCGCGCGCGCGCACCCGCCGCACTCCCGAGGAGTGTGCCCGCGGCTCGGGCGGACCCGATGTCCGCCGGCGAGCCGCGATGAGCGGCTACAGGGAAAAGAAGGGGAACCGCCGATGTAAACACGGCGGTTCCCCGCCCTGTCAGTGGGGCATGGGAGATCTATTGATCCCTGTCACTGGGATCAGTTAGATCTCTCATGCCCGTGGTAGCCCAACCCCCCCACAGTAAGAACACACCCAGGGAACACAGTTAACCCCTAGCTCCCCCCCCAGGTTAACCTCTTCACCGCCAATGACATTTATACAGTAATCAGTGGACATTTAAATTTCTGATCGCTGAATAAATGTCATTGGTCCCAAAAAAGTGTCAAAAATGTCCGACATGTCCGCTGCAATATCGCAGTACCGCTAAAAATCGCAGATTGCCGCCATTACTAGTAAAAAATAAAAAAAAAATAAAAACCCCAGAAATGAATTCTCATCATCCGTAAACGCGGCCACTTTTGCGCAAACCAATCAATAAACACCAATTGTGATTTTTTT
>BLSH010350827.1:124028-139186 GCA_018402905.1 Glandirana rugosa
TTTTGTCGTTATAGACTTGGATAAGTTAGTATGTCAAACATCACACGTAACTAAACGTTTTGTTACCCTATTTCCTTATAAGGACTTAGTAAAAAAATAGAGTACGCTCACAGTGCGCGTTATCGCAGCCGCCGTCGTATGACGGCGTTTTGCGATAACGAACCACTTTGTCGCCGTCAGATGCCGATCGGCGGTCGGCAAGTGGTTAAACCAGATTTTTTTGATCTAAATTGATTTTTTTTTTTCTTATCTAATTTATTTTAATGAAAGGCTTTTGGATTAAAAATCTTTCTAAAGATAGTTTTATATTTAAGATGCATTAGTAATTTAGTTTATTCAGCATGAAATTGAGCTTAGTTATGTAGCATGAGGCTGTATATTCTGCAATGTTTACATAGATAACATGCACTGTATTGATGCATTCACACAATTTTACAGTAACCATGAGATAAAAAAATGATTCAGGAATATTCCTTTATCCCATTGTTTTGCAAATCAATGCACACTACAAACTGTATGATTGAATAGGTTCAGATATTGCTGTTTTACTAACCTGACAGCTTATTATTCTAAATAGGATACCTTAATTTTGTTTGCAAATATTAACGATTCTAATTACCAGCAAGAATAAGTCCTTACATTTAAAGAGCACCTGTCATTTCAGATCCATCATGGCAGCGGCAGTTAGCGGGCATCCACTCACCTGCTGCCACCATGTCCCTCACCTTGTTGTGTCACTGCCGCATCACCAGCCTTCCCATTAAGGTGAGTCAATAGCGGGTCAGAGGAGGAGATGACAGTTGCTCTTTAAAAATTATGATTTAAATCAAGCCTTTTTACTAGTGATTGAAATCGTGATTTAAATCGACTTGGTTTAAATCAAATTCAACCTTGATTTTGATAGACAAGCGTAGCGCTATTCTTTTCACTCTCTGTGGCTACTAAGGTATGATGGTGCCACCTGTATAGTATTTAGGAGCAGAGCCTTTTATAATCTGTGTGATCAGGACAGGATCTGTATCAATCGCAGTGCCTCCACTCAATTGTGGATAGCAAGTGAAATCCCAATTGAGAAATGTATCATCCACATAGATACATCCATTACATAGATAGTAATCCACACAGCATTGTATTTGAAAGTCCATGTGTTGAAGAAATAACATTCAGTGAACCATCCAACATAAGGTATTTCCAAACAGGAACAGGAAATCATAAACAGTCTCTATGTATGTCTCAGTGAGGGGAAACTGCAGCAACTTACACGTGTGCTCTTTCAGCAGGCATCCATTTTCTTCTTCTCCTCACATTTATCAATCTCTCCACCCACATACCCACGAAACCCTTTGCCATCTTCTGCTCTTCTTGATGGCCTCATCTTTGGTGAGAGAGAGCATTGTAGCCATACTGGAAAAGGGCAAACAAACACTGCATAATAGGAGTATACACTTGGAAAATGGGCAAAGAAATGATTACATTACTACATTCTCCCCCTGCTGAAAATCCTTCTGAGCCGGCAAGGATATGCACATGAACTAACAACAAAACATAGAAAAAGTTAACATTGTTGTCGCCTTCTGCAGACCACTTCTCCAGAAGCGATCTATTAGAGATTGGCTGCAAGGAAAATATGGTTAGTAACAAATAGGCATCATGCTACCCACTCTAGAATGAGCTGCAATCATGTCCATCAGAACATAAGGTTGTACATAGTTTGGTACAGCATAACAGGGTCTTCTCGAGGTGTCATAAGTAAGCATTGGTGGAGGTCGTTGAACATGATCTCCTCTCCTCTCCTCAAGCCATTGGGCATTAGTCCAGATAACTCTGGGACAGCATAAGTGGGATAAACATGGTGCTCCAACCATGCCTGGAACTGTAGGCACAACATTTTGGGCTGTTGGTTCAAAAACAGGAGTATATGGGTTCAAACCTCCCCTCTGAGGAAGGCTCCCATCAGTAATGGGTGAAGGAACCAGTACAGGAGACTCTGGTGGAGGTGTAAACTAGTCACTGTCATCATTCTGATCTTCACTGTCTGCACAAGGCACAATATTAGAATCTGTAGCAATATTAGATTGTGGCTCCTCATCAGCAATAGCAACTTATGGAAGCAAGTGATTCCTATGCCAGGCTTTGATCTGACCCTCGGGTCCTTGAATCCTGTAGACTGGAATTCTAAGCAATTTTTCTATAACTTCAAACAACTAATTTCTCCAGCGATCAGCTAATTTATGTTTGGCTGAGGGCCCCAAATTGCAGGGAAGCACTTTTTCACCATGTTGTAAGTCTTTGTAACGAACTTTGGCATCAAAGCGCCTTTTATTGGCAGCATTTATTTATGCAGCATTTTCCTCAGACATTGGATAGGTGTCTTTTAAACTGTTTAAGTCATGCCACATACTGGTAGTAATTTTGTTGATCCACTCCATCAGTGGACACACCCAACTGAATGTCAATATGAAGACGGGCTTCTCTCCCAAACATGAGAAAATAAGGAGAGAACCCAGTTGATTCATGTCTGGTACAATTGTAGGCATGTACCATAGCTCCAACATGTCGGCTCCAGGTTTGCTTAGCACCATTAGGGAGGGTACCCAACATGTTCAACAAGGTGTGATTGAAAGACTCATGGAAAGCATCACCCTCTGGATAAGGAGTGGTGCGGGTCTTGCCAATGTTAAGCAATGTTAACTCTTTAATTAGACAACTTTCAAAGTCCCGCCCCTGGTCAGAGTGAAGTCGATTTGGCAATCCATAATGAACAAAAAACTTCTCCCACAACACTTTAGCAGTTACTGCTTTTTGATCTTTGGTGGGATAGGCTTGAGCATATAGGGTATAGTGATCAGTCACAATCAAAACATTTCCCACACCATTGCTGTCATCGTTAATAGACAAAAAGTCCATGCACACTAAATCCATTGGACCAGAACTTTTCAAGTGTTCCATAGGAGCAGCTCGAGTAGGCAGAGTTTTCTGTTGCAGACATCTTACACAACGGCGGCAATAGTCCGTCATTCGTGGCCAAAAGAAACGGTCTTGGATTAGTCCATACGTTTTTTCAACTCCTAGATGTCCATGTTGGTCGTGCAAATTTGTCAAAACAGATTTTCTGAAGACTTGAGGGAGCAATAGCTGTCTCCTTCCAGGATGATCATGGAACAAATGTACCTTATATAAAAGTCCATTGATTATTTTGAGTTTATCCCATTCCTTTAGATAGTAAGTACTCTGCTCAGGAAGGGTTTTTCTCATGTAGTCAGGATCTTTGCGGTAAACAGATTCTCTAACATATCTGATTGCTGGAACATATCTTTCTCTTGCAGCTGGGTGTTTTCTGGTACCCCTAAAGCGGTGGGGCAGCAATACATGTTTGGGATACACTCTTCACCAGCTCCCAAGGAGTCAATAACTCGTAAGTCATAGAAAACAATATTGTCTCCTTGTAGAGCAGCTATATTTGATGGTCACTTTACCCGCAGGGCAGGTAACTTTCGCCTTACTGGAGGTGAGATTACTGGAAATACTATCGCACAACCAATTTCTTCAGCCCCTTTTGGATATATGCAAAAGGGCCCTTTAACTGGATTTAAATCCACCTCACTGAGACAGAGATAATAGGTATACAGTTCATAACTTTCATCTTCCTCTCTTTTATCCACAAGAGCGGCAGACTGCAAGGTTTATTTGCTTTTAGTGCCTCCTGCAGTGTATGGGAACCCACAGTGATAGGTACATACAAAAGAGAAAATGTCCTTTTAGGTGGCAGTCCCTCTTCCAGGGCCCACTGCCTCACAGCTTCTGTTGATAACAATGACACTGTTGTTCCTTATTGTCCTGATCCAAGATATCTCAGAAGTGCCTCCAAATGTAGCGCTATTCTTTTCACTCTCTGCGGCTACTAAGGTATGATGGCGCCACCTGTATAGTATTTAGGAGCAGAGTCTTTTAACATCTGTGTGATCAGGACAGGATCTGTATCAAGCGCAGTGCATCCACTCAATTGGGGCTTGTGAATAGCAAGTGAAATCCCAATTGAGAAATGTATCATCCACATAGACAGTAATCCACACAGCATTGTATTTGAAATTCCATGTATTGAAGAAATAACATTCAGTGAACCATCCAACATAAGGTATTTCCAAACAGGAACATGAAATCATAAAAAGTCTCCTTGTATGTCTCCGTGAGGGGAAACTGCAGCAACTTACACATGTGCGCTTTCAGCAGGCATTTGTTTTCTTCTTCTCCTCACATGTACCAATCTCTCCACCCACTTACCCACAAAACCCTTTGCCATCCTCTGCTCTTCTTGATGACCTCATCCTTGGTGAGAGAGAGCATAGCAGCCATACTGAAAAAGGACAAATAAACATTGCATAACAGGAATATACACTTGGCAAATGGGCAAAGAAATTATTACATCACTACACAAGCAATAACCATGAAGCAAACATTTTTAGAGAAGGGCTATACTAATTTAGAACTGGAAAGGGAAATTCATAGTACATAATTTATATAGGAGTGATTTGTTCTCGGAAAAAACACCTAAGACCAACAATAAAGATTTCAAATGGTCTCTTTTTACTTCCTTTACCATCCAACAAATTAGACTTAATTTGTGCCTCTTATAGGTTACCATTAGATGGCAGCATGGTTTAATGGAGTGTATGTATCTAGTTGATATTTATAGAATCTTTTTATCGGGGTTGCATTTTATTTACACTTTCTATATATTTTTTACATTTTGGCCACTGTTTTTTCTTATATTTTTTCTTTTATGATTTCCACAACAATAACTTTATAGGTTAATAGTAATTCTATAGTGGAGCCATCATTTAAAATAGGTCAATTACTTGTTCCTATATTGATTTTTAATGAGACCAGGGCGTTCCACAGATTAGATTGACATTTTGACCAAAGTTTTACACTTCCACCCAATGCTCCATATAGCGATTGAGAGCCGAGAGCGAGGCTTTGTATGCATTTCCAGCATCCGTGGTTCTCACTGCACCTAGTAGTGACTATGGATGGAAACGAGACTTGGAACGCATGCCCAGTGCCATCTTTGGTTACTATCAATTCTTTTGAGGGTCGAAAGCGAGGCCTGATACACATGCCTGGCGCCATCTTCAGAGACAAGTACCGATACACACCAACTAATTATTGCCAGTAATCAGGACTATTTCCATTGGACCCTAAAATTATATAAATGCAATGACTCAACATGATCCCTATTCTGACTCCAACTGTTGTAATAGTGACTTGCTGAGACCGCTACGCCTGGCCTGTATAAGCAGATATAATCACCGCGGACAGTCTTTATCAGACAGCTTGAACTCAACAGACACTGATTCTTCCATAAGCGTAGATTTATTGCAAATAGCTGGTACAGCAGACAACACATGTGGCAGATGGTTGAAAAATAGTATCTGCAGGTCAAAACATGGTAATGTGTCCTAGGATGCGAGCAGATTATGTGAGGCCTAAAACATAAGTGGCCATCTTCTTCCTCATGAGACAGAGAGAGGACCCAGGAAGAGGAAGTTACAACACAAAGTGACCCAGGAAGAGGAAATTACCTCAGAAGATGGGAGGGTCACACTTAGAAAACAGAATGGGAAGGTACAGCATCCAAAACAACCACAAGATGACAGTGTAATAACCAACTATATAAACATTACTATAACTATGCATAGTGTAACAGCACACTCCCCGTCTATTGTAAATACTACTATGTTATATCATAACGGTAGTTATGAAATGCAAATAAACAATGGTGCAATTTGCAGTTGTCTTGAAGACCTGAAAGACAAAATAAATAACAGGCATGTATATGCAACAACAACTAAAGAAGGCATGAGAAAGTGTCACTTAAAGTTCAAGGCACATTCTTCTTGTGGTAGAAATTGAATCCAGGCGAGCAAATTCAGTCTCCAAAAGGCAAGAGCAAAACAAGTTCTGTGATGGGTCTGAGGAAAGTCTTTACAGTTCCTTGACTGGCAACCTTCACCTCTACCTTGCGCACCATACCATCATCACTAGGAATGGTCTTTATAATGAGTCCCATGGGCCATTCAATTCTTTTGGCTTGCTGGTCTTTGAGCAGAACAAGGTCTCCAATTTGGAGGTTAGGGTTCAGATCAGCGGAAAAGGTCTTGACTTCAGGACGAATCTCAGGATCATTGTCAAGATCTAGAAGACTGAAGACCTCAGGTGTAGTTTCTTCTGTATGATCCAGCAGGAGTTCAGGGCCTGTTAACGAAGAAGATTTTGTAAAGGCACTTGCAGACATTGGTCTGGTGGCATGATCTTCAGGATTATGCTCTGATGGAAAATTTTGCCATTGTTCAGGCCTTGAGGATTTTCTGATTCTTTCTACATGGTTACTGACATAGACATAAAAGTGTTTTGTCCGATTGTATATGTAGCCCAAAACAACTTTGCTGTCTATGTAGAATTTGATGTCATCTATTTGAATGTCTAGCTCACGCAGCATAAAATCTGCAATTTCTACAGCTAATACAGTCCCACAAAGTTCAAGCCTGGGAATTGTGTGCTCAGGCTTAGGTGCTAACTTAGCTTTGCCAAACAGAAACCCTACATGGGTTTGATTGTGAGAGTCATGTAGAGAGGCATGTAGAGATTGTTTCCAGGACTCCCACTTTGAATATCTGTCTGTTGGTAGCGGAGCATCCCAATCTTGAATAGTCTCTGATAGCTGTCTTAATAAGGATTTACCTTGTAAGGTGATGGGAGTCGAGAATCCCAGTGGATCGTATAGACTGTTCACCACTGACAGGACACCACGTTTGGTGAATGGCTTGTCTGCAGAGCTGACTTGAAAGCCAAAGTGTCTTTAAATAAGTTTCACCGTAAGCCCAGACTTCTCTGAACAGGAGGCATGTCCATTCCCAGATTTAAATCTTTAAATCCTGTGGCATGATCACCAGGCCGAAAGGCTTTCATCACAGCAGCACTGTTTGAGGCAATCTTATGAAGTCTGAGGTTGGCCTCAGAAAGCACACCTTGAGTCCTTTGGAGCAGGTCTATGGCTTCTTTATCTGTGGGTAAGGATTTGAGTGCATCATCCACGTAGTAGTCTCTCAAAACAAAGTGTCGAGCATTTGCACCGTACTCTTCTTCACCATCAAGAGTAGTCCTTCGTAGACCATATGTTGCTACAGCAGGCGAGGGACTGTTTCCGAATACATGTACTTTCATGCGGTATTCAATCACTTCATTGTTTATGTCGTTAGCAGGGTGCCACAGAAACCTTAGGAAGTTCCTATGGTCTTCTCTTACTATAAAGCAATGGAACATTTGTTCAATGTCAGCAGTTATGGCAACTGGCTCTCTTCTGAACCTCATAAGTACTCCTACAAGGTTGTTGGTTAAGTTAGGACCAGTGCATCATCCACGTAGAAGTCTCTCAAAACAAAGTGTCGAGCATTTGCACCGTACTCTTCTTCACCATCAAGAGTAGTCCTTCGTAGACCATATGTTGCTACAGCAGGTGAGGGACTGTTTCCGAATACATGTACTTTCATGCGGTATTCAATCACTTCATTGTTTATGTCGTTAGCACGGTGCCACAGAAACCTTAGGAAGTTCCTATGGTCTTCTCTTACTATAAAGCAATGGAACATTTGTTCAATGTCAGCAGTTATGGCAACTGGCTCTCTTCTGAACCTCATACGTACTCCTACAAGGTTGTTGGTTAAGTTAGGACCAGTAAGAAGAACATCATTCAGGGATACACCTTGATGCTTGGCACTGGAATCAAACACTACCCTGATTTGCTTTGGCTCCAAAGAAAGGCAGATACCAGCACTCGTCATGTTAAAGAAGAGGTGGAGCTGGCTCAGCGTGATCATTGTCAAAGGTCCTTTTCATAAATGCAAAGAAATGTTCCTTCATTTCAGGCCTGTTCTTTAGTGTTCGCTGAAGTAAGTTGAATCTGGATAAGGCTTGTTCACGATTATTTGGAAGTCTGACTCTTGTATCGAGAAGAGGTAATGGTGCAACACAGCTGTTAGATTCTTCTTTGTAGAGTTCACTGTCCATTATTGCGATGAACTCTCTATCTTCAACTGACAAGGCATCACAGGGGATGGGAATAACATCAGATAACTGGATGATGTCAAGAGGCTTCTCCCTTACTTCATAGTGATGAGGGCATTGTCTGAACTAAGATGCACGCCCATTTCTTAGCACATGAGTCTTGAAGGAGTTAATCTCAGATGGCATTCACATTCTATTCAAGCATACATCGCCCACTATTACCCAGCCGAGATCAAGTCTTTGTGCGTATAGAGCGTTCTCAGATCCGTTGCACTGCTGGCGCACTTTATATGTACTCTGACAATGTCCCTTCCCAGCCAGACTAAGATTTCAGCATCCATATCCATTGGAGGAATATCAGTAACCAGGTGCTTTAAGTGAGGTTGGTAATATGCAGCTTCTGGAGTAGGAATTTCTTCCCTGTTGTCTGGTATTTGGTCACACTCAACTAATGTTGGCAAGGGTATGCCCTTCTTTGCCTTGATATGGGAGACCATGAACCCATCTGCCCTTCTGCCAGAGGTTTCTACACGACCAGAACAGGTGTTGAGAGTATATGGTGTTGCATGTCCCTTTATGCCAAAGATCTCAAAGAATTTAGGTTTGACCAGGGATCTCTTGCTCTGCTCATCTATAATGGCATACATCCTGGTAGCTTTCTCAGGTTGATCCTTTGGATATATTTTGACTAGACATACCTTGACACAGCATTTGTGTTTTTTGTGAATAGGGCACTGACGATTTGGGTCTTTATCTCTATCACCCGAATCACTCTGGTGAGCGGGCGAGGACACGGGAGGTGAGATGTCTGTCTTTTTTAGCAGATACTGCTCTATATAAGTCTCTATGTTTAGCTGCTTTGTTATCATACCTTGACGATGATGACGACGCAGGCAAGCTAGACTCACTGAAGCTGAAGCTGGGATCATTTCTCATCCAGGCTTGTTCACTGATGAACATGCAAAAATATGAGAATGGAGGAAAGGATACGTTATAGTCTCTTTTATATCTGGAGCCCTGCTGTGCCCATTTCTCTTGGTGGTATGGCAGTTTAAACACCACTGGATTCACACCATGGGCGATGTCCAGGTAGCTCAGCCCAGGTAAACGAGGGTCTGTCTTTGCCAACTCTAGCTCCATGAGGAGGTCACTTAGTTCTTGAAGCTTGCAGTGATCTTTGTTTCCTATTTTTGGAAAGTTTTGCTGTCTTTTGAATAGAGCACTTGCTATGGCTTCAGAGCTACCGTAGGTTTGTTCAAGTCTTGCCCATGCAGCATCAAGACCTGCATCTGGGTAGTCAACATGTACTGCTCTCAGTCTTTTAACACGATCTGCAGATTCTGGCCCCAGCCACTTTATGAGCAAATCAAGTTCCTCCTTGGCTGTAAGGTTGAGATCAGCGATAGAAGCCTTGTAGGTTGATCTCCAAGCTCTGTAGTTCTCTGGACAGTCATCGAACCTTGAGAGGCTAATGTTAATCAGCTCGCGGCGAACCATATATCTGGCCAAGTCAGACAGGTCTGATTTCTCACTCTTTGGTGCCAAAGTAACTTGTGGGACCCCTTGGGTGGGAAAGTTCTCTGGTGAGTAAAGGTGAGGTTTACCAGGATAAAATTATGTTGCAAGAGCATCTAGCTTAGTCTCTAAGGCTTCTGCTGGCTGTTGCTTGATCTGTGGCTTGCCGCTGATAGTCACCTTGTTGTTGACAGGAGGTGATGTGGTTTGCTGTGTGACTACGCTTGCTTTGTGGACTTGAAGAGGCTCAGGCTTGTGCGTTTTAAAGGTCTCTGTGTTAAGAGTTCGAACAGTAATGTTAGTAGGTGGTACAGGAGAGGATTCTGTATCATTGCAAAAACTATGCCTTAGCACATATTCACTGGTGCGCTCAATTGGATCTTCCTCTTCTAAAGGAATAGAACAGTCCGAGTTAATACTTCCTCCCATTGCTTGCTCAAGGACCTTTATCCTTGCTCGGACAGCTGCTTCCTCCCTTTCCACTTGCAAAATCTTTATTTGGGATTCTGCCTTTGCTTGGGGAGCTGCCATCTCTGCTTGGCAAGGTTTGTTCTGAGCTTCTATCTCTGCTTGGCGAACTGTCATCTCTGCTTGGCGAACTTTGTTCTGAGCATCTATCTCTGCTTGGCGAGCTGTCACCTCTGCTTGGGGAACTTTGTTCTGAGCTTCTATCTCTGCTTGGTGAGCTTTGTTCTTTGCTTCTATCTCTGCTTGGCAAGCTGTCACCTCTGCTTGGTGGGCTGCTACCTCAGCTTCCTTTCTTGCAAATGAGCTTCGCACTTTATTTGCTTCCAGACTTGCAGGGGCCTCTATTAACTTATTGCTTATTGTTGAGCTTCTAGAGTGAGAAGATCTAGAAGAGCGCATTGTGAACTTAGTAGATGAGGATTTATGAGATCTGGTCTCCTGCAGTTTACTGATGTGGCGTTCCACCTTATCCTTGGCATCTTGCCCTAAGATATCTCTTTGTCGGTTTAGTTCATCAGTATTAGACAGTTCTGCTAAAGAGCCCTCTATATTAGAGTTCTTTAAGAAAGCTATGTATTTTGCAAACAGCCGCTGGTAGTGCTCATACGCTGCAGATAAGTGATCTGTAGAATTTCTTAATTCAGCTTGTTGATTGCAGCGTGGCAAGACTGGCATGCAGTATTTAGTTTTATCCCACAGTTCAGACAGATTGCTGGAGGACTCATCTCTAGTGGATTTGTAGTTTTCTCTAAATTTCGGTGTTGGTATAATTGTGCGCTTGGGTCTTACACTTTGCTCTGCGATATCTACAGAATCTGCTCCCCGTACATCTGTGTGATCAGAGGCATGATGTATCTGTGTAGATTCAACGATAAAAGAATGTTAGGAAGCTTGTCTAGACATTTTTTCAAGTTTTGCAAAAAAATGGTTACTGTCTCTTTAAGAAGACGAACAGCAGCTTAGATGCTTAGTTTTTAACATTCACAGGTGAAGTGCAGTAAGCTTGTGCGACCATGTGCTTTCAAAGGATGGTGGATGACACTGAGCTTGATTGCAGATTAAACATACACATCTACACAGCAGGCAGTAGTAATTCTACCACATTTTTTGACTATTCTGACTCCAACTCTTGTAATAGTGACTTATCCCTTGCTGAGACCTCTATGCCTGGCCTGTATAAACAGATATAAGCACTGCGGACAGTCTTTATCAGATAGCTTGAACTCACCAGACATCGATTCTTCCATAAGCGTAGATTTATTGCAAATAGCAGGTACAGCAGACAACAAATGCCGCAGATGGTTGAAAAATGGTATCTGCTGGTCAAAACATGGTAATGTGTCCTAGGATGCAAGCAGATTGTGTGAGGCCTAAAACATGAGTGGCCATTTTCTTCCTGAGATAGAGAGAGCACCCAGGAAGAGGAAGTTACATCACAGAGTGACCCATGAAGAGGAAATTACCTCAGAAGATGGGAGGGGCACACTTAGAAAACAGAATGGAAAGGTACAGTATCCAAAACAACCTCAAGATGACAGTGTAATAACCAACTATATAAACATTACTATAACTATGCATAGCATTATGTTACATGATAAGTGTAACAGCACAATCCCCACACCCCAGACGATGTCTAATGAGATGAAACACGTCGGATGAAGCTCCTGTCTATGATGCTATTGCGTTTTTGATCCATGGTCTACATTTTATTGCCTCAAGGATTGAGGTCTGTATACAGCACTGTTTTCAAGTGGATTCTTATGTTAAGTACTTTTTAAATAAAGGATTTTATGAATAGTTTTACACTATGCTTGATATTCCTTTACATGTATCCATGAGACAGGAGTATATTCTGAGAGGGTGGTGACCCCCTATCCGGATCTGGAGCATTGGGAGACCTGCAACACCTCTTACGGTGCGATTGAGCCTTAGGGCCGGTTCACACATAGGCGACTTGCGCTCTGACTTGTGTCACCCCAAGTCGCTTGACATCAGAAATCCCATTGAAATGAATGAGAGCCATCTTAATGTACACTACTGACGTCGCTTCAACTTCAAAAGTTCATGTACTACTACAAGGTGACTTCTATCCGACTTGTGCCCATAGAATTCAATGGAAGTCACCTGCAAGTCGGATCCCCATCTATATTGAAGCGACTTTACAGGAGAAAGACAAGAATTTACCCATTGAATTATCCAGACAACCCCATCCCTCCCTTCTCTGATTGGCCACAGGCAAAGTCGCATGGCATGAAGGCCACTTTAAGTTGCGTTGTAAGTCGCCCAAAGTCACGCTGCAGTCGCGTTGAAGTCGCATTCAAATCACCTAGCAAAGTTGCACCTGAAGTCGGATCGCCCCTGTGTGAACCAGCCCTTAGTGGAAAGATGGAGATATTGCAACAGCCTTTTTGACTCAATACTAACAGTATATTATGAGTCCACAATTTCTGGTAAGTGAATTGGCTATATCTTTTGGCGGTGGATCACAGATTGATTGTTGAATCTTTGGATTTGTTATTTCTTCTAACAGGAATCTGGCCACAATTTCCTTGGGACTTATTCATCACAGTGATCCTTCTGTCAATTGGGTTACTCATTTTGTGTTTTCACTATTTGCAGGACTATATATTTTTTGCACTACAATTGTGTTTCACTTTATTTTTATATACACAAATAACTTATTTTTGAATAGAATTCAGAGTTCATATCTCTGACTGTCATTGTTGTATTCATTTGGGTGTTTATTCACTTTGCTTTTAGCTTACACTATAAGGTATATAATTGTTTGTGCACTATTTTATGTCTAGTAAAGTGCCAGCAGCTATATCAGTCCTCTAAGCACAGTATCTCCCATTTTCCATTCATTAACACACTACACTACTAACACACTATACTCACACACTATAACAGTACATTAATACACTACACTCAGAGTCACAATAAGTGAACACACTAACTCGCTAGTAGCAAACTGAGCCCTGCACTATCTCCACTACAACAGTTTTCTATGGGAAGTTACCTTTTATAGTGTGAGGTAGGATTATGAGCACTGAGCCGTGATTAGAAAAAGTCATCATTACTTTGTCCAATCAGGGCTCTGACAGTGCTCTGGTGCCCTAAATGGCTTCATCCAACTAGGACCCTAGAATGCACTGTGAAGTGTGCAGTGCATTGTGGGTTGCTTGGCGGGCGAACATCCGCCCAAGTGACCCGCAAATTCGGGTGTTCACCGAACGGGCGAACAGGCAATGTTCGGGTCGAACTTTTGCTCGGCTTGAACCGTACGCCCAAACTAGTTAGAGATTCCTATATGTTCAATGGGTGTAATACTTTAAGTCTTTGCTGATTTTTGTGTGTTTAAGGTACAGTGTTTAGAAACCCTGCGCTTCATAAATACTTTTGTGATGTTATTAGTGTTGCAGGTCATAAAGGATTGGTTGTGGTTATGTGATGGTGGATATTAGCTATATGTTGATTCAATTTGCAGCTTCCAATGAGGGTGTTTTTCAGAAGATCTGTTTGTGATGTTTTCTGTTTTTTTACATTTAAAATGTACACCTAGGTGTTTTTGGAATGTTGACGTCAGGTGTAAATCTCACAAAAGCATGTGCCAGTGTGATTTTATTGCATTTTTTTTATTATGCTGTGGTGGGTATTATATCTCGTAATAAAATTCAAGGTTGGTGGCCGAGCACAGCCTGGAGTAAGCAGCACAGGAGTTAGCTCAGCCTAGAATCTTGCAGAATCCTTCACACAGCACCGCCATCCTGCGTCCTACATACCTGAGACAGACATCATCTGAATCCGTAGTGTAACAAAATGCCGCGCATGGGTGAATATATAACAACCATATAAAGGTAGATAGTAGTAAAAGTGATACTGAACAATATAATATAATGGTGATACAAAACAATATAACTCAGTGAAAATCAATAAAAGTCAATAAAAATCTCTAAACATCCAATGTGTGTTTTTCTTGCAAAGTAAGTGTTAAAACAGTAGTATCCAGGTGACGTTATTCCCACCACCAAAGAATGTCTGTATAGGGTACTCTTACCAGACACTGATAATAGGGCCTTATAAGCACTTAAAGTATAAAGAACACCTTGTGCTTTCCACAGGCCAGGTGCACATTAAAGCGGAGTTCCACCCAAAAATGGAACTTCCACTTTAAGCACTCCTCGCCCCCTTACATGCCACATTTGGCATGTCATTTTTTTGGGGGGGAGTGTGTCCCCAGGTTTCAGAGGGACTTCCTGTCCCTCTTCCACCTCTGGGCCGCCTAGGCGACTCCTCCTCTCCTCCTAGGCGGCCCCTCCCTCCTGGCAATCTTCTGGAATACGTCATAGGTCCCAGAAGATTGCCTGGCCACTAGGGATGCGCAGCACGACTCGCGCATGCGCAGTGGGTGCCCGGCCGCGAAGCCGGGCCGGGTGCCCACACTAGGAATGGCGGGGCCGTCGGGAGGAGCGGGCAGACGAACGAGGCTTCGGGAGCAGCCGTCGCTGGACCGGGAGACAGGGAAGTTACTGTTTATTAAAAGTCAGCAGCTACACTTTTTGTAGCTGCTGACTTTTAATAAACAAAAAAAAGCGTGGAACTCCGTTTTAAGATTGGGTACTCTTACCCTCAGATAGAAGCAAAAACACCCAAATGTTGCAACACGGACTGAGCGCAGTTGAGATGAAGCAGACACCCTTCCATCCGACATGTCTCAAAGGAAGGGTGTTTGCTCCATCTCAACTGCGCTCAGTCCGTGTATACACCGTTTGTGACATCTGCTCAGATTTCTTGATCTTAATGTAAGTGCACTACTTTGAATAAAATTTGCTTGGTTTTATCGGATTTGCATTATGTGGAGTTCTTTTTGCTTACCCCTCCCCGTGGCTGTTATCATATCCATGTGAGCTCTAGTGTCATCCCATCCCCTAAGATCGATTGATGAAGAGGATCGGATTGTTGCAACATTTGGGCGTTTTTGCTTCTATCTGAGGGTAAGAGTATCCAATCTTAATGTGAACCTGGCCTGTGGAAAGCACACTTTATACTTTAAGCGCTTATAAGGCCCTATTATCAGCAGTGTCTGGTAAGAGTACCCTATACAGACATTC
>BLSH010350827.1:141534-155616 GCA_018402905.1 Glandirana rugosa
AAAACCTTTCATCTGTAAGTTTTCATAAATCATTCTCCGTACCACTTAAAAAACTTCAACATTAAAAAAGGGTGTTAAGAAACGTTTTACTTCTAAAAAAAAAAAAAAAAGTGTTTTACCAGTAACATTGTCCAATAAAGAGTGTGTGTCGTATACGTATGGGGTTTAATGTGGGGTTTTGTTTAAGAAGACGAGGAGGACTCATACCACTATAGTGTACAGACTCTGAAAAAGTGTCGGACCGGTGTATGTCTCCGAGTCGTCCATCGCGGCAGTCCATAAGATCCCTGTATTTAATGTGTAGATTACAGTACTGCTGGATAGTGTAAAAACTTCCGGGACCTCGTGGTCCTGTTACCTTAACGGGTGTTTTACTGACCTGTTACAATGACCATTTTGTGAAAAAAAAAAAAAAAATCTTCATTTTGCAAAGAATTGTGGGAAAAAATTACAACTTCAAAAAATTCACCATGCCTCTTACTAAATACTTTTGAATGTCTACTTTCCAAAAAGGGGTCATTTGGGGGGTATTTTACTTCCCTGGCTTGTTAGGGTCTCAAGAAATGAGATAGGTTGTTAGTATATCAGGTGTGATCAGGTGTGATCAATTTTCAGTGATTGGCACCATAGTTTGTAGACTCTATAACTTACACAAGGACCAAATAATATACACTTATTTGGGTTATTTTTACCAAAGATAGGTAGCAGTATAAATTTTGGCCAAAATTTACAAAGAAAAATTACTAATTTGCAAAATTTTATGACCGAAACAAAGAAAAGGCATTTTTTCACAAAATTTTCAATCTTTTTCTATTTATAGCACAAAAAATACCCCCCCCCCCCCCAGTGATTAAATAGCACCAAAAGAAAGCTCTATTTGTGTGAAAAAAAGGACGCAAATTTCATATGGGTACAGTGCTGCATGACTGAGTAATTGTCATTCAAAGTGTGATAGCGCTGAAAGCTGAAAAATGGCCTGGACAGGAAGGGGGTTTTTCATGCCAGTTACTGATGTGGTTAATCATCACACAGGAGCGCAACATTTTTTTCATTTATTGATCATCTGAATCCGCACAACCCCAGCTACTCCACACTGCTATCATTAGGAGGCACGGGATCCAAGGCCTTGCTGGACACACCAGACCAAGATGGCATCCTGCCGCCCCACTCAGCTGAGGCAGCTCAACGATTATTTGCCAAGAACTATAAGGATCCCCCATCGCCTGCACTGTATGATCTATGTGCAGACATGCTGGAGGATGAGCTGGAGTCCCTGGATGGTGTTCCCTGCTTGCTAGATGAGGCTGCAGCTCCATCACATGGGAGTACCCAGGCCTCCAATATGGGGGCGACTTCCCCACAGGGTGGCACGGACATAGAACCCATGCTTAAAGATATTTTTGCGGCAGTCACCGACTGTAATGTAGCCATCACAGATCTCACGGGGGAGGTGAAGGGGATGAAAATGCGGGAGTGGAGGCCCACATCAGCTCCCTGGAGGATGAATGGCAGCCCCTACAGAGAGATATCCGATACTTACAATCCGTGTCTTCCACCAACATAGCTAGATTGGAGGACATGGAGAACCCTCTTCGCAGAAATAATGTGCGGGCGGAGGGGATCCCTGAAAGACCGGAAGGGTAGAACCCAGTAGCCTTCACTGAGGCCTAGCTGTCTGACACATTTGGTAGAGATACATTTTTGCCTATGTTTGCTGTGGAGAGGGCCCACTGAGTTCACTCCAGGCCACCAATACAGGGGGTGCCCCCACGGCCCTTTCTGTTCTGCTTCCTAAGCTATAAGGACAGAGACGCTATCCTGGCTAAAGCCAGATCAACCCCAGATCTTAAAGTGGATAATGTTAAAGTCTTCCTGTATCCGGATTTCTCAGCAGAAGTCCAAAAACAAAGAGCAAAATTCCTGGATATTAAAAAGAGACTCCGCAGATTGAACGTTCAATACTTCATGCTCTACCCTGCTAAGTTGAAAGTGATTGCAAATGGCAATTCCCACTTTTTTGATAATCCAGCTGCAGCCCTACACTGGCTCGACAGGGAGGAAAGGAACCTGAGGCAGAACTGGTCTTAGGACTGTAAGATTCCTGTGAATTATACAAAGGTGATACTTTCATTTGCAAGTAACAGGCAAAAAATGAGTGCGACTGTGCTACTGTTCTTCTCCCCAAATGACTATTCCTATCTGGCTTGTTGCATTGACACTGTTTAGCCAGCTCTTTTGGCAGAGGTACAAAATTCACTCTATTCACCACAGCTCATGCCTGGCAAGGCTACCATGGAGCCCCCAAATCTGTGTCCTGAGAGGACTGGATTCCCCTCACATTTAGGGAGATGACATGTTATGTTGGGCCCAGTAATAACTGTTACCTACAATTCAGGTTGACTATTTTTGCTATTTTCATTTTTCTTATTTTCCTACAGATGGGACTATTTAAATTTTGTCCACTGCAAGCTATTCCTCATTCGTCCACCAGGTGGAGTATTAACACAATGCTTGAAGCAGAGGAGGAGGGGGAGTGCTTACACATGCCTCAAGTTTCTAGGCATTTGAGCTGATTACACATAACTTGTACAATTGCCATGAATGAAGGGGAGAGGATATTTGACTCCCCTGCATGCTTTTTCTATAGCCAACATGGAGGACATACGGATAGGGACCTAAAACTCCTTACTGGGAATATAAGGGGACTGGGGGATAAATCAAAACACACTGAAATGTTTAAATACTTCTACAAGATGCAATCCCAGATAGTATGTCTTCAAGAGACACATTTACAGCCAGACTCCATCCATCTGCTGCGTAGTAGAAAATTTCCTGTTCAGTTCCACTCTACATACGCCAGAGGAGTGAGTGTGTTAATCTCTAATACTGTCTCATTCGTAAACCTGCAGCAGCGGATTGATGAAGATGGCAGATTTATTTTTCTACTATGTAAGGTTAATCATTTTCTATGTATCCTTGTATCTGTGTGTGCGCCTCCTCCATTCTCCCCAGACCCGCTTAGAAAACTGGCTCAATTCATAGCCTTGTATCCTAATGTGCCTGTCACAGCTATGGGGGATTATAACAACGTTGTCAACCCCCAGCTAAATAGAATGTCAATCTCGGTGGGAGGTCCTCCACTACTTAGGGGGAGAAATGTGTTTGCCTCCCTGCTCGCGGAACTGGATCTGTGGGATGTGTGGAGGAAAAGACATGACACAGATAAATGTTACTCCTGTTACTCAGCCACACATAACGACCTTTCTCGTATAGCTCTGGGCCTCGGCAACACTAATGCTCCTTTATGTAATGGAGTCGGCTTATGAGCCGCGCTCACTATCTGACCATTCCCCTTGATGCTGTAGTATGGGACTCTCTAAAAGCTTTTTTGAGGGTATTTCATTAGGGAAATTACAAATATTAAATGTAGAACCAGGGAGTGGGACGATAGGGTGCAAAATTATCTCCAAGCGAGGGAACAAAGATTGGTAGCAGACCCGAGCCCAAAAACCAAAGCAGAATGGGTGGAGGCACAGTCACTCTACAATTCTGTACTTATGACTGCAGCTGAAAAGAAAAGGTATTTTTTGCAACAGGAATACTTTGAGGAATGGGGAAAACACGGGTCACCCGCTTGCCATGTTAGCCAGAACTCAACAGGACACTACTACAATTACCTCAATAAAGTCTGAGACAGGTCCAGTTGTCACCACCACTCCAGAGATAGTTACTGTCTTCCATCAGTTTACACTGACCTATACACTTCTAAAACACATGCCACTGTTGAAGAATTGGGAACTTTCCTACAGGATTCTGCCTTTCCTGAGCTGTCTGAGGCTGAAAGAGCAGCACTGGACTCTCCGATTATGATCGAGGAGTTGACTGACGTGCTGGCCGGAGTTCCCAAACACAAGTCTCCGGGTTCAGATGGACTTCCAGCCGAGGTTTACTTGAGGTATGGCGATGTCCTTCTTCCTCCGTTGCTCAAGGCATTCAGGGAGGCAGCTGATAAAGGGTTCCTAATTCCTAAGCCAGAGAAAGACAAACTCTCGCCCGATTCCTATAGACCCATCTCACTACTGAATTTTGATGTAAAGCTTCTGGCTAAGGTCCTGGCCACCAGACTCTCTGGAGTGATAGAGGGACTGGTCCACCCTGATCAATTGGGATTCATATCCACCAGATCTACGGCGGATAACATTAGGCGCCTGTTTCTCAATTTACAGGTCCCAGTGGATGATCCAGGAGATAGGGCCATACTGTCCTTGGATGCAGCCAAGGCATCTGATAGTGCGGAGTGGCCCTACCTCTGGGAGATATTGGAGAAATTTGGTCTGGGACCTAACTTTGTTAACTGGGTGAAGGTGCTGTACTCAGCTCCCACTGCCTGGATACGAATCAATGGTACCTTGTCCCCCTTTTTTGCACGCCGCAGGGGTACGCGACAGGGGTGCCCCTTGTCCCCCCTGCTGTTTGCTCTAGCGATGAAGCCCTAGCCATAAAGATCAGGGACACGTCAGCTATAGTGGGTTTCCGTAGGGGTCCCCTACAGGACAGTGTCAATGTATGCGGACGACACATTATTGTACTTGGGAGACACAGGCAACTCCCTTCGCAGGGTCATGAAAATTATAATACAATTTGGACAATATTCAGGCTTCATCATTAATTGGTCTATGTCTTTACTGATGCCCCTTTATCCACTAGCTGCCCCCCTACCGGAGGCCGCAAGCCAAATTGCCATAGCTACTACATTTAAATATCTGGGAGTGATGGTGTCCCCGGAACCCTCTGACTATCTCCGGCTAAATATAAAGCCGTTGCTGGACAGACAACGGAAAAAAGCCTGACCTGGTGCAAACTTCCCCTTTCAGTGGTGGGATGAGTTAACTTAATAAAAATGATCTGGGCCCCACAACTCCTATATATCCTTCATAACACCCACATGTGGATACCTAATAAATGGTTTAGGATGACTGATTCTCAATTTAGAGACCTCATTTGGAGGAAGAGGAAGAGCCGAATCAGTTTATACAATCTACAGTTTAGTAAGGATAAAGGTGGACTGGCTGATCCCCATTCCAAAATGTACTTTCTAGCCTCACAGCTGCAACAACTGGCTGGCTGGGGTATGGTGGGCAATTTGAATCCTGTGGTGCGGCTGGTAGCCCAGGTCTCCCCAGGTTTGACGGCCTCCTCTCATTTGGAGATGGACATGCCAAAACTACCTCCCTCTGCGATTATCCTTAAGAGGGTGTGGCGAGCAGCCAAGGATGCCTTGGCTGTGACCGGCCCGTTATGTTTCACCCCGTTATGTGATAATCCAAACTACCCAGAGCTAAACAAGTTGCAGGGCAATGGGATCTGATTCTTTCCTCAGATACATCCGAATAGCACCTTAAAATTATATGCACAACTATGTGAAGAGTTCCAGCTAACGTCTAAGCAATTCTATCAATATTTGCAACTCTGACATGCATCGCAAGCACAAGAGTAAACACTCTCATTGGAGACTGTCTCATTCCCCTTAAAATTGGACTTTGTTAAAGCCAAGGTCAAACGTGGACTAATATCAAGGATTTATGCCTCACTCTTATCTACAGTCAGGTCCATAAATATTGGGACATCGACACAATTCTAATATTTTTGGCTCTATAAACCACCACAATGGATTTGACATGAAATGAACAAGATGTGCTTTAACTGCTTTAATTTGAGGGCATTTACATCCAAATCAGGTGAACGGTGTAGGAATTAAAACAGTTTGTATATGTGCCTCCCACTTTTTATGGGACCAAAAGTAATGAGATAATTGGCTGCTCAGCTGTTCCATGGCCAGGTATGTGTTATTCCCTCATTATCCCATTTACAAGGAGCAGATAAAACGTCCAGAGTTAATTTCAAGTGTGCTATTTGCAATCTGTTGCTGTCAACTCTCAATATGAGATCCAAAGAGCTGTCACTATCAGTGAAGCAAGCCATCATTAGGCTGAAAAAACAAAACAAACCCATCAGAGAGATAGCAAAAACATTAGGTGTGGCCAAATCAACTGTTTGGAACATCCTTAAAAAGAAAGAACACATCGGTGAGCTCAGCAACATCAAAAGACCCGGAAGACCACGGAAAACAACTGTGGTGGATGACCGAAGAATTCTTTCCCTGGTGAAGAAAACGCCCTTCACAACAGTTGGCCAGATCAAGAACACTCTCCAGGAGGTAGGTGTATGTGTGTCAAAGTCAACAATCAAGAGAAGACTTCACCAGAGTGAATACAGAGGGTTCACCAGAAGATGTAAACCATTGGTGAGCCTCAAAAACAGGAAGGCCAGATTAGAGTTTGCCAAACATCTAAAAAAGCCTTCACAGTTCTGGAACAACATCCTATGGACAGATGAGACCAAGATCAACTTGTACCAGAGTGATGGGGGAAAAAAAATATGGAGAAGGAAAGGAACTGCTCATGATCCAAAGCATACCACCTCATCAGTGAAGCATGGTGGTGGTAGTGTCATGGCGTGGGCATGTATGGCTGCCAATGGAACTAGTTCTCTTGTATTTATTGATGATGTGACTGCTGACAAAAGCAGCAGGATGAATTCTTAAGTGTTTCGGGGCAATATTATCTGCTCATATTCAGCCAAATGCTTCAGAACTCATTGGACGGCGCTTCACAGTGCAGATGGACAATGACCCAAAGCATACTGCAAAAGCAACCAAAGAGTTTTTTAAGGGAAAGAAGTGGTATGTTATGCAATGGCCAAGTCAATCACCTGACCTGAATCCGATTTGAGCATGCATTTCACTTGCTGAAGACAAAACTGAAGGGAAAATGCCACAAGAACAAACAGGAACTGAAGACAGTTGCAGTAGAGGCCTGGCAGAGCATCACCAGGGATGAAACCCAGCGTCTGGTAATGTCTATGTGTTCCAGACTTCAGGCTGTAATTGACTGCAAAGGATTTGCAACCAAATATTAAAAAGTGAAAGTTTGATTTATGATTGTTAACCTGTCTCATTACTTTTGGTCCCTTAAAAAGTGGCAGGCACATATACAAACTGTTGTAATTCCTACACCTTTCACCTGATTTGGATGTAAATACCCTCAAATTAAAGCTGAAAGTCTGCAGTTAAAGCACATCTTGTTTAATTTCAAATCCATTGTGGTGGTGTATAGAGCCAAAAAGACTAGAATTGTGAATTGTGAGAGTGAACCCACCTTCATTATTAAAGTAGAACTATGGGGAAAACTTTTTTTATTTTGGATGGAATAAGGGAAGGTTATAACCCTTCAGTTTAGTTTTTTTCTCCCGTTGGGGAGGTTTACCTTTACTTACTGTTACATAGCCAAAATAGGAAATGAGAAGAAATCCTAACAAATTAAGGGAATCCTTTGGGGCCCCCAAGTCACCAGAACTAGTGTCCCCGTTGGAAGAATTCTCCTCTATTACTGTTTTGAGGACAACCCAAAATTTGTGATTTTCTTTTTCTTTCATTTTCAATGATGTTGGCAAACAGGACATATAGAGTGGCTGGATTTCCCTAACATTAGCATAGACAACAATAAATACCTGATAGGTTTTGCCTTTTTTTTTTTAAACTTAATTTTACTGGAAGTATTGCATATAAATAAAAGGACATTCAGATATCAGGAATTCTAAATTCTATCACAATTTTCTCATAATAATATGAATGAAGATGGTAACAGCTTTCACAGAATTCCAAGAATATAGAATGCGTGAGTTAAATAACACGCTGTACTCAAATGAAAGTATGCATAAATTATATCAGCATATCATGAGAAAAAAAAAACAGACTAAAGAAAACAAGAGCAAATGGTTCATCAAAGCGTGTACAAAGGAGGCAGTACAAATATGTTCACCAAAAAACAAACTAAAACTATATCACAAGAAGAAATAACAGACATTTAATCAGCTGCATTTCTCCCAGAATCAACATCATCTTGCACTCGGTTATAAATATCGTCAGTATACAGGACACATTAGAATTGCAGTGTAGGGGTAGTCTATGGAGGAGGATCAGAAAATAGGGCAAGGATGGAATCACTAGTATCTTGTGTATCTAGCCATTGGCCCCAGATTTTATAGAACTTCCCAGGGCAGCCTCTAGCCTCATACGTCAGTTTATACAAAGGCAAGTTCTGGTTGACCAGCTTTTTCCACATACCAATATGCAAAGGCTCAGAATGAATCCACTGCAAGGCTATAGGTTTCTTAGCATAGTATAGCAAGGATCTAAGTAAGGGTTTAGCCTTAGCAGAAATGTCTAAGTCTTTCAAAAACGCCCAGCAGATACCATTTAGGGCTACACGTTAGGGAAATCAAAACAATTAGTAAGAAATGCTGTAACTGCAGGCCAAAATGGTCTAAACTTATCACAGGTCCAGACCATGTGCAAAAAGTCCCCAGTCACTGTTACATTTATGGCATAGAGGGGTGTCACATTTATGCATGTGAAATAATCGCAGTGGCGTATAGTATGTTCTTTGTAAGTATCGCAACTGGATACGTTTGTCCCTAGCAGAGATGACCATGTATGAGTTAAACAGCTCCTGCCAGTTCTCAGGAGAGAGGTCATTAATATCTGTCAACTACCTTGGCTGTACTTTGAGGAGCCACGGTGATGGCCTATCTATGAGAAGCATGTGAAAAACATGGAAATAAGCCATGTATGGTTTAGTTGAAGAAGTGCCTGTTCTAGCTTGGAGTTGCAGAGACGTACGTTCCGAAGCCCCAGCTGTGCCTCTGCCACGTGTCTAAGCTGTAAGTTTAGTGTAAATACACCAGACCCCGTCTTGCCAACAGCAGACCCCCAGGTAGATTAAGAAAATTAGATAAACTGGGTTTACACCAAAAAGGCTGGTTGGGAGAGGATATGTAATTTATTTCAGCCATTAAGGTCAGACATTGATTATTACTGATTGATTGATATATCCGCAGAGACGCTTTTAGGGTCGTGGTGCGACTGGTAGTATTGAGGGATTTTCTATGTATGAGATTAGCTAGAGTTTCATATGAAGAGACTATAGTGGCTTCCACTGCAGTGGCTGCATTGTTAAGATGTGGAAACAGCCACCATGTACATAGGAAAACGTCAGGTTTGACGAAATATGTAGGGCAGAGCTACGCGCTGACGTCACCACGCCCCACGTGATCCCTGAAGGACGGCAATTGTTTTTAATGGGCTGTTTATGAATCAGTGTTTGTGAGTACCCTATTTTATTGCCTTTTAATAAAATTATTCTTACAGATTTACACTATGTGGATTCTTTCTTCCCTTCGGGTTACCAATGAGTTTGGGAGCTAGCTCTGGAAGACCCTAGTGGAACTCTGGGAAGCGGCACCTTCCGATAACTAGAAGAGCCGGGTTGCCATAGTGACTACATAAACCTTGCAGAGGGTTATATCTGCCTGCATTGGTGACCCTAACTAGAAATAGCGGGTCTACTAATTCTGGTAAGAGTACCCCATCTTTTACTCTATCACTGGAGGTGTCACATGGTGTTTGGTGGTGGAGAATCTAAGGAATCTGCATAAGATTCTGTCTTGCAGCTTGAAGTATCCAGGACACTACCTTTTTGGCTGTGGGAGCATTGACTGCACGTTTGATAAAAACTTTCTCTTAAAGTGCCAGATACTGACACCAGCCGCTGATGAACTTGTCTTTTGCTGTTTTTTCATATTCTATTATATGAATTGTGCCTTTTGCTGTTTTTTTAAGTTATTTACATTTGCACTTTAAGAATTGTGTTCATTATAAGCACATTCTGTTCAATCAATGGGAATTTGAACACTGTATGTTTTTGAACTTCACTAGTTTAATTTTTTTTGGCACTTTTATATGATTTATGATATTTATTTGGGATATGTAATTATTTATTTGAGATATGCACTTATTAGTTTGATAATTAATGGTTTAGCACCACTTTTTTGAATTATAATTTACATACACCAACTGAGCTGCGTAATAATAAAATCGAGGTTGGGGAGTGCTAAACCCTCTTTGGAGATAGGGAGCTGTAAAGTAACCAAGGAGATTCTAGGCACCTTAGAAAAGTGGAAAGGATCAAATCTATTTCTTGAAAAAATGTTATATATATATATACAGTTGTATGCAAACGTTTAGGAACCCCTGACAATTTCCATGATTGTCATTTATAAATACTTGGGTGTTTGGATCAGCAATTTAATTTTGATCTATCAAATAACTGAAGGACACAGTAATATTTCAGTAGTGAAATTCGTTTTTTTGGATTAACAGAAAATGCGTAATATGCATCAAAACTAAATTAGACAGGTGCATAAATTTGGGCACCCCAACAGAAAAATCACATCAATATTTAGTAGAGCCTACTTTAGCAGAAATAACAGCCTCTAGACGCTTCCTATAGCCTGCAATGAGTGTCTGGATTCTGGATGAATGTATTTTGGACCATTCCTAGTTACAAATCATCTCCAGTTCAGTTAAGTTTGATGGTTGCCGAGCATGGACAGCATACTTCAAATCACCCCACAGATGTTCAATGATATTCAGGTCTAGGGACCGGAATGGACATTCCAGAACATTGTACTTGTTCCTCTGCATAAATGCAGAGTAGATTTTGAGCAATGTTTTGGGTCGTTGTCTTGTTGAAATATCCAGCCCTGGTGTAACTTCAACTTTGTGACTGATTCCTCAACATTATTCTCAAGAATCTGCTGATATTGAGTGGAATCCATGCGACCCTCAACTTTAACCAGATTCCCAGTACCGGCACTGGCCACACAGCCCCACAGCATGATGGAACCTCCACCAAATTTTACTGTGGGTAGCAAGTGTTTTTCTTGGAACGCTGTGTTCTTTTGCAGCCATGCATAACGCCCCTTGTTATGACCAAAATGAAGCTGGCTTGTCCATGTGCATTTGCATACCTCCAGCGACTCCGTTTGTGGCGTGTGTGCAGAAAAGGCTTCTTTTGCATCACTCTCCCATACAGCTTCTCCTTGTGCAAAGAGCGCTGAATTGTTAAACGATGCACAGTGGCACCATTTGCAGCTAGTTGATGTTGCAAGTCTTTGGAGGTGGTTTGTGGGCTGTTTTTGACCGTTCTCACCATCCTTCGCCTTTGCCTTTCCAATATTTTATGTGGCCTGTCACTTCTGGCCTTAACAAGAACTGTGCCTGTGGTCTTCTATTTCCTCAGTAAGTTCCTCACAGTGGACACTGACAGCTTATATCTCTGCGATAACATTTTGTAGACTTCCCCTAAACCATAATGTAGAACAATCTTTGTTTTCAGGTCATTTGAGAGTTGTTTTGAGGCCCCCATGTTGCCACTCTGCAGAGGAGAGTCAAATAGAACAATAACTAGCAATTGGCCACCTTAAATACATTTTCTCATGATTGGATGCACCTGTCTATGAAGTCCAAGGCTTAATGAGCTCACCAAACCAATTGTGTGTTCAAATTAAACAGTGCTAAGTAGTTACAGGTATTCAAATCAACAAAATGACAAGGGTGCCCAAATTTATGCACCGGTCTAATTTCGTTTTGATGCATATTGCACATTTTCTGTTAATCCAATAAACCTCATTTCACTACTGAAATATTACTGTGTCCGTCAATTATTTGATAGATCAAAATGAAATTGCAGGTCCAAACACCCAATATTTGTAAATGACAATCATGGAAATGCCCATCAGGCTAAGAGTAAGTGTGACCTATTGTCATGTCATAGTGTGAAAAGAGGAGATACATGGTAACAAATTATTATGATAAAACTGAGATAATGGTAACTGGACCTCTATACCTAGATACCTAAACTAAGAAGAGGTCTGCAATGGGCAAGCAGGGGGTAAATGGAGGGGAAGGTCTGCATCTATGGGGAATAGACAGTACTTTGTCCAATTGACCTTGAACCCTGAATACTGTCCAAAATGCTGAACCAAATCCAATAATGCTATGCTGTGGATCGGAAGGATAAAACAACATATCGCCCGTGTACAAGAACACTTTTTCCTCTAATGGTCCCACCTGGATACTCCTTACCAATTGTTAGGAAAACGGTCCTCCTGGCCGTTTTTGGCTTCCCATGCGCGTTCGCACGAGCCCGCGTGCGCTAATGGCGCCAATAGCGGCCATTTAAACAGGACAGCACCAGGAGGCAGGTGCTGTCTGTTCTACAGTGTTCCAGTGACCCGTGAGCTTGCCTGTCAGAGACTTTCCTGTTCCTGTGACCCCCGTGTCTGCTTCTGAGTGACTTCCTGTTCCTGTGACCCCGGCTACCTTTGGTCTTTGCTGCTATCTGCCTGCCCTGATCCCGGCCTGCCTATGACTACTCTTCTGCCTAGCCCTCTTGTACCTTTGCTGCCCGCACGTTGCCGACCCTGCCTACACCCGACTACCCACCTGCCTGCTCCTCTTGTACCGCATGAGCCAGCCTGCTGCCAACCCGGACTGTATGACTACTTGCACGAGCCCAGTGGACTTGCACCTATCATCTAGTGGTCCAGTACAGCCCTCGTGCCCCCCCTGTGCTCCTGAGCTCCCTGTCTACACTACCAGGGGTTCTAGAACCAGGGCCGCAAGAGAGGTGATCCCCTGCATAAGTCAGACTCATCCGCCAGGTACGTGACACCAATAGGGAGGTCTGAAGAATCTCCGCTAATGGTTCAACGGTGAGGGTGAACAGCAGGGGTGAAAGTGGGCAGCCCTTCCGAGTGCCCCTCTGTATAGGGAAGGGAGAAGAAATACAATCATTAGTGTCCTCTGCCCCCATAGTGTGATCTGCCCCACAGTATCCTCTGACCCAATAGTATCCTCTGCCCCCATAGTGCCCTCTGCCCCCATAGTGTTCCCTGCCCCATAGTGTGATCTGCCCTCATAGTGTCCTCTGCCCCCATAGTGTGATCTGCCCCATAGTGTGATCTGCCCCATAGTGTGATCTGCCCCATAGTGTCCTCTGCCCCCATAGTGTGATCTGCCACCATTGGGTCCTCTGTCTTCTGCCCTCATAGTGTGATCTGCCCCCATAGTGTCCCCTTCCTCGGCCCCCATAGTGTGATCTGCCCCCATAGTGTCCTCTATCCTCTGCCCCATAGTGTCCTCTGCCCCCATAGTGTGATCTGTCTTCTGCCCCCATAGTGTGATCTGCCCCATAGTATCCTCTGACCCAATAGTATCCTCTGCCCCCATAGTGTGACCTGCCCCCCTAGTGTGACCTGCACCCCTAGTGTGATCTCCCCCGCAAGTGTGATCTGCCATAGCATCCTCTGCCCCAATAGTATCCTCTGCCCAAATAATATCCTCATGTCCCCATAGTGCCCTCTACACCCATAGTGTACCCTGCCCAATAGTGGGATCGGCCCCCATAGTGTGATCTTCTCCCATAGTGTACTCTGTCCTCTGCCCCAATAGTGTGATCTGCCCCATGGTGTGATCTGCCCCCATAGTGTCCTCTGTCCTCTTCCCCCATAGAGTGATCTGCCCCATAGTGTCCTCTGTCCTCACAGTGTGATCTAACCCCATAGTGTCCTCTGCCCTCAGCCCCCATAGTGTGATCTGTCCCCATAGTGTGATCTGCCCCCATAGTGTCCTCTGCCCCCATAGTGTGATCTGCCCCATGGTGTGATCTGCCCCCATAGTGTCCTCTGTCCTCTTCCCCTTGTGTGATCTGCCCCATAGTGTCCTCTGCCCTCATAGTGTGATCTAACCCCATAGTGTCCTCTGCTCTCAGCCCCCATAGTGTGATCTGTCCCCATAGTGTGATCTGCCCCCATAGTGTCCTCTGCCCCCATAGTGTGATCTGCCCCCATAGTGTCCTCTGTCCTCCGCCCCCATAGTGTGATCTGCCCCCATTATGTGATCTGCCCCATTATGTGATCTGCCCCCATTATGTGATCTGCCCCTATAGTGTGATCTGCCCCTATAGTGTGATCTGTATTCTGCCCCCATAGTGTGATCTGCCCCATAGTGTCCTCTGTCCTCTGCCCAAATAGTGTGATCTGCCACCATAGTGTCCTCTGCCCCATAGTGTGATCTGACCCATAGTGTTCTCTGCCCCCATAGTGTGATCTGCCCCCATA
>BLSH010350899.1:742-13693 GCA_018402905.1 Glandirana rugosa
CGTCAGTCACACGTCACTCCCCGTCAGTCACACGTCACTCACACGTCACTCCCCGTCAGTCACACATCGCTCCTCGTCAGTCACACACTGACTGCCCCTCACTGCACACTGACTGCTCCTCACTGCACACTGACTGTCCCCCCTCTACACACTGACTGCCCTCACTACACACTGACTGCCCTCACTGCACACTGACTGCTCCTCACTGCACACTGCTCCTCACTACACACTGACTGCTCCTCACTGCTCCTCACTGCACACTGACTGCCCCCTCTGCACACTGACTGCCCTCACTGCACACTGACTGCCCCTCACTGCACACTGACTGCCCCTCACTGTACACTGAATGTCCTCACTACACCCAAACCTGCTACTATACCACCTATACTTCCCAAACCAGACATTATACATTCCTACACCCTATACTGTACCCTACTGACCTCCCCTCTACTATGCCCTCCTGCCCCCTTTGTACTGTGTACAGTCTTACATAAATACAGGCCACTGATAGGGTGGGAGAGGCATTTATGACATGGCGGCAGTGTGTGCAAGGAGGGAGATAGTTTCAAAAAGGAGTGGGAGCAGTGTGTACAGTGAGTCAGTGTATATGGGGGATGGGGGTAGTGTGTAAAGAGGGAGGGACAGTGTGTATAGGGGGGTGAATTAAATTTGGGATTATTACCTAGTTGTGTGTTTTTGTTGTTTCTAATCAGACTCAAAAGCCATGTCCAATATGTAGCATCATTTAGCCACACTCACTCCTTGCTACTGTTCGTATAGTGCGCCGCAGGTCACCATCTCCCTGGTAGGGGCCCTAGTGCATTACTTTGCCCAGGGGCCCATGATGTTATTAAGATGGCCCTGGGTCCTGGAGCACCAGGACAATGGAAACGCCCAAAAAATGACCCCATTTTGGAAAGCAAACACCCCAAGGTATATTCTAGGAGGCATAATGAGTCTTTTGAACATGTCATTTTTTCCACAAGTTTTTGGAAAATGTGGAAAGAAAATGAAAACGCATTTTTTTTTTTTACACAAAGTTGTCCATTTATACAATATTTCTAACACACAGCATGTACATAGCAAAAATGACACCCCAAAATATATTCTGCTACTCCTCCCGAGTATGGCGATACCACATGCCTGACACTTTTACACAGCCTGACCACATACAGAGGCCCAACATGCAGGGAGCACCATCAGGTGTTCTAGGGGCATACATTTCGAATTTAATTTGACTACCTTTTACACTATTGTGAGGCACTGTGGTGGCATGGATGGGCACTGTAGTGGAACGGATGGGCACTGTAGTGGCACGGATGGGCAGTGTAGTGGCACGGATGGGCACTGTAGTGGCATGGATGTGTCACGGATGAGAACTGATGTGGTATGGATGAGCATGAATGAGGCACAAATGAGCCATTAATGGAGATGGATGAGCCACGGATGGGTGGGTGAGCATGGATGGGTGAGCACAGCTGGGTGGGTGAGCATGGATGGATGGCTGGGTGAGCATGGATGGATGGCTGGGTGGGCACGGCTGGGTGGGTGAGCATGGATGGATGGATGGCTGGGTGAGTGAGCATGGATGGATGGATGGGCGAGCATGGATGGATGGGTGAGCATGGATGGATGGATGGGTGAGCATGGCTGGCTGGGTGAGCACGGATGGATGGCTGGGTGAGCACGGCAGGGTGGGTGAGCATGGATGGATGGATGGGTGAGCATGGCTGGATGGGTGAGCATGGATGGGTGAGCACGGCTGGGTGGGTGAGCATGGATGGATGGATGGATGGGTTAGCACGGCTGGGTGGGTAAGCATGGATGGATGGATGGCTGGGTGAGCATGCATGGCTGGATGGGTGAACATGGCTGTGTGAGGATGGCTGGATGGGTGAGCATGGTTGGATGGGTGAGGATGGATGGGTGAGCATGGATGGGTGAGTGAGCATGGATTGGGTGAGGATGGGTGGGTGTTCTGTTTGGAGCATATATTTTTGCTATTGTCAAGGTGGAGTTTTCAATATTTGCTACTGTGACAAAGTATCTCCCTTGTTTATCTGTTTTAGAGTCTAGTAGCTGGAAGGAGATAGTCCTTGATCACCGTCATCACTCCTTTTTTTTTCTTTTGATTGTTTGATGAGAAAATATGTGGAGATCTTTGATGACTAAATTTGGGTGGATTGTCACTTGCGAAGCGGGTTTCCTGTAAACACAGGATGTCACAGTCAAGTTTTAATGCGTCAAACCATAGTGTGTTCCTTTTAATGGGGTTACGGAAGCCTTTCGTAACTGTTTACTCTTTTTAAATCATAATGACAACAGAAACTACCCAAATGAACATGATGAAAAGTTTACATACCCCAGTTCTTGATACCGTGTATTGCCCCCTTTAACATCAATGACATCTTGAAGTCTTTTGTGGTATTTGTGGATTAGGCTCTTTATCTTCTCAGATGGTAAAGCTGCCCATGCATCTCTAAGATGTATGCCTTGCTAATAGCACCCTCAGATGACTTTTTGATGCCGGGTCTTGGTAAATGGGAAAGGGACCTTAACAGAACTTTTACACCTGTCCAGCATCAGAATATTTCCATCTTTCCTTGAAGTCATCTATTTGTACGCAAACCCCGGAAACTAATTATAAGTTGCTGACGCGCTGGTATCGTACTCCTGCAAGCCTTTGCAAGTTTTCTCCAGAGACCTCGGACCGTTGCTGGCGATGCCGAGAGGGACAGGGAGCATAATTTCATGTCTTTTGGTCCTGTCCGAAAAGTAGACCGTACTGGTCGGAGGTACAGAAAATCTCTCAAAAATTTACAGATTTCTCAATATCAGAGGATCCTGCCTTTTTTCTTGCTCCACTGCTCACAAATCCCGATTCGGACATACGAAAAATCAGTGCTTCGTCACATGATCAATGCCGCAAAAGCTTGTATTACTGTGTGTTGGATGTACAAAAGTCACCAAACTGCCACATTGATACCAAAAATGGAGGATACAGTCACATTATTTGATCCTGATCTATTCATTCGAATGGTGAAGGGCACACCCCTGTATATATGACAACAAGGACACCAATTTTAAAAGCCGGGCCAAGAAGAGGAGGGCCTGGGAGAATATTGGCCAGCGGGTTTTTCCAGACTGGCATGGAATGGATGGACATGTGAAAGATGAGAAAGGTAAGTCATCCTGTATATGCTATATATATAATTGCATGTTTGAACTGTGTTTTAACCTCAATCAGTTTAGCATACATTAGTGGTCAGTGGGAAGAATGCTCATTACATAGATGGTCAGTAGGAAGAATGCTCATTGCATAGGTGGTCAGTAGGAAGAATGCTCATTACATAGGTGGTCAGTAGGAAGAATGCTCATTACATAGATGGTCAGTGGGAAGAATGCTCATTACATAGGTGGTCAGTGGGAAGAATGCTCATTACATAGGTGGTCAGTGGGAAGAATGCTCCTATAGGTGGCCGGTGGGAAGAATGCTTGTTACGTTGGTGGTCAGTGGGAAGAATGCTAATTACATAGGTGGTCAGTGGGAAGAATGCACATTACATTTGTGGTCAGTGTGAAGAATGCTCCTTACATAGGTGGTCAGTGGGAAGAATGCTCATTGCATAGGTGGTCAGTGGGAAAAATGCTCCTTACATTGGTGGTCAGTGGAAAGAATGTTCATTACATTGGTGGTCAGAGGGAAGAATCTACATTACATTGGTGGTCGGTGTGAAGAATGCTCCTTACATAGGTGGTCAGTGGGAAGAATGCTCATTACATAGGTGGTCAGTGGGAAGAATGCTCATTACATTGGTGGTCAGTGGGAAGATAGCAAAAAAGAGTACCTGTCACTGCCTGTCATTGTCAGTTTGCTAGGCAGAATAATAAAAAAAAACTTAATTTTTTTTTTTTTACTTTTCCCAGTTAGACAGCTTAAAATAAAGTGGAAAAGCTTGAGGAATGCTTATAAATGCCACCTTCGGTTAATAAGGGAGTACAGAAGTGGATCAGCATGTCCTCCATCGGAATATATACACGCCAAAGAAATGGAATTCCTCCGGCCAATTCTGTGTACGGCGAGTTAAGCTAGCATCTGCAATTATGTCTCTTTTATTTAATTAAGTTATTGGTAATGGATCTAACAAGAAATTTTCATTTACAGCACAGAAACCAGCTGGGAGGATTCTTCTCCACAAGAAAGTCAGCAAGTATTAGTGGCAAACAATGGAGATGGGTCAACACAGGAAACAGGATTGATACCCTCCTCTCCGTCATCAGTAACCACGAATAATGAAGAGGATTCGAGTAACCCTACCCCAAGCACATATGTGCATACACCTTATGCACGTGCAACTAGAGGGAGGGCTACTGCACCAGATGTTGGACATTCTGTCCACTATAGCAGACCACATGACAGGAAGTAGGACAGAAGAACAATCTTTTTGCCGGTGTCTAGAGGGAATGATGGGTAGAGTTCCCCTTGAACTTAAGGCTACAATGTGGGCAGGTGTCATTAGATACATTGATACCTTTATCCCGCCTAACCAAAACCAAAAGCCCTCCTTTTCAAATTCAGAAGGACCACCACCATATGGTCCATAAAGAAATTACACCCAATGCATACCACCACATCCACCACCACCGCACCGTCAGCCAGCATCATATTTTCACACTGGCTCCCAGCAACAACTTTTTCAACCATATCCATCCATTCATTCAATTCCTAACACCATGTCCCCAACAGGCCCAGTGTATAATCATACTAGTCACTCCGCCAGCCCTCAGAATTATGCACAGGGCATGAATGTTCTTCCATCAAATGACCCTGTCCTTCACCAGCTACCTACCATAACCTCTAGACACCTGTGATGGTTTGTTGGGTATAATGTCAACACCCACTAGATGTTTTGATGGTACCATGATGACTAGATGGTACCATGTAAATTTTTCTCTTGCTGTCACTGAAACTTGGCAGAAGTGATTCATGATGATAGTAGAGCAGTGGTGCTCAACCCCTCTCCTCGGGACCCACTAACAGGCCAGGTTTGCAGGATAACTGAATTACATCACTGGTGATATAATTTGCTGCTCAGTGATTGCAGTATTCTAGTCTGCATCTCCCCAAGGTAATACTTAAAATCTGGCCTGTTGGTGGGTCCTGAGGACCGGAGTTGAGAACCACTGTAGTAGAGGAACGACAGCAGGCAGAAATGTGGTTCAAGTTTAATTTTGAGCTTTTTGCTCCAATGTCGTAGAAGAAAATACAATACAAAAATATTCTTCTAAAAAAGATAAAAAAGGAGTTATTGCTCCTTATAAAGAAAAACAGAGGGGTTGATTTAATAAAGCTGGAGAGTGCAAAAAACGGTGCAGCTGTGCATGCTAGCCAACCAGCTTCTAACCTCAGCTTGTTCAATCAAGCTTTGACAATAAAACCCTGAACCTGATTAGTTTCTGTGCAGAGCTGCACCAAATTCTGCACTTTCAAGCTTTAGTAAATCGACCCAAGAGTATTCATTACCTTACACCATTTTTTTTTTATTTTAATCTACATTTCTGAAACATAATTAGGGGTTTAAACACAATTTATCTCATTGTCATGATAAATTAGGTATGTGTCCGTTCCCTAAAAAAATGATGTGTTTACTATTAACAAAATTACCCAAATTAAAGATACATATTACATACATACATACATACACACAGTGAACAAAAAAATGAGGCTTCTTACCATTTAATTATTTTTATTATTCAGTGACATTTTGGGAACCAATAGAACAAAAAAAATCTTTATTGGTACACATGTCCAATTATACATGGGGAGAAAGCCTTTCATGGGACTTTAAATGAGGCAAGTCATAAAAAAGTTACACCACATGACAATTCATAAATGAAATAGGTGGGTAGAATAAAAGTTCATTTATTGTACACGGTAGGACATTCATATCAAAAAAGTCATAAAAATCATGAAAAGCTGACAATACAAAAATACACATTGTATGAGTACATGATCTCATAAGCATATATGGGTACACATCATCTGAGGACTATGTCTTTCAAGATGTACAGGCATACACAATACTCTACGCGTTTCGAGGATCCGTCCTCTCGTCGGGAGTATCATATCATAAGTGTCTATAACTATAAATAGTACAAAAATATATTATTTCCTAGTATAAAACCAAGGAAAGGAATCTGAGGTGGAGGAAAATATAAAAAAGACTGATTCTTACATGTCAGCTTTCAGAATCGCCCAGTAGATATCCATGGGATGGGAGAAGTCCAATACAACGTCCACCCCGGGGTTGAGATGGGGACACTGGACCCATACCCGGGACAACAGTGGAGTGGCCAACCAGGGAATGTAAATGAATAAGTGGAAAGCACCTCTAGACCACACCATGCTGGAAGGAAATTGAATGTAAGCGTCAAAGAGTACTGACGTATAGTTGATGAAATAGCAAGGTAGAAAGGTAGTCAAAGAACTGACCAGAGGTGGGTAGGAGTGAGAAGGGATTGATCAAAGAGAAAGGGAGTGTCCACTGGGAAGGTGGAGGAGTGAAAGAGTGATGATACAGGTGTTCAAGGCCAATACTGACCAGTGGAGTAAGTGCAAAAATCGTGATGCAGACTTACATAGTTAGTGTTAGGAGGGCTCAAGGAAACATGCTGCAAGGTGACCCAGTGAAGGAGTGAGAAGCTGGACGGTCCAAGCTGTTGTACTCATGGTAATGGGAGTGTCCCCACTAGCGTCATGCTCGGCAACCAATGGGCACTGTAGGGAAGGCGGAGCCCCACTCCAGCGTGGACGTCGGAGGTGAGCTCATGCCCGCCCAGCCGTCGGATAGAAAACCACACGACCCTCCCATCCCGTGGCGTCAAGATGAAACCACAGGACGGGCATGTGTGCATGACGCCGATGCATGGGAGGCCAATTATTCAATGGCCTCAAGCTGCCATGGGACCTGTCCTTCTGGAAACATGAAGTAGGAAGTGTACATATCCCTGGCATGTGTACCTTGTCTTGTTCCACAAACTCCAGTCCATTGAGCTCTTTCCATAATGTGTTGTAATGAGTCCTCAAACAGAAATCCATCCCTTTGCCCAACAAAATTGTGCAGGGCACAAGCAGCTTTCACAGCACATTGCATTTGACATGTTGAGGGCAATTGGTGTGTGCAGAAACCTCCATTTGTTTGACAATATTCCAAAAGCATATTCCACCACACCACCATGCTTCTTCCCCCACAAATACAATTGGTAGAGGAGGCCATTTGTTCCAGGGAGAGGTCTATTTTCTGGAAGGTCCAGCCTATCAGTGCGAAACAACTGGCCAAATAATAAGTGGCTAAAAATGCCAGAATCAGAGTTGCTGCCATAGGCCCCAATGTCAACATAACGAAAGCAATAATTAGCATCAGCGGCACAGTGGTGTAGTGGATAGCACTCTCGCCTAGCAGCAAAAGGGTCACTGGTTTGAATTACAACCATGACACTACCTGCCTGGAGTCTGCATGTTCTCCCTGTGCCTGCGTGGGTTTCCTCTGGGTACTCCAGTCTCCTTCCACACTCCAAAGACATGCTGGTAGGTTAATTAGATCCATCTAAATTGGCCCTAATATATGTATGAATGTGAGTTAGGTATCTTAGATTGTAAGCTCCTTGAGGGTAGGGACTGATGTGAATGTACAATATATATGTAAAGCACTGCGTAAATTGATGGCGCTATATAAGTACCTGAAATAAATAATAATAAATAAATCAGCCACTGCCATTAAAACAAATGAAAAATACTTTTTATAATTGAAGTAGAGACTTTCGCTACTCGTTGGCTTCAAAATTCTGATGTGCTTCCCATCAATAGCGTCAAGACAGTTCGGAAAATTGCAGCATTGTAGGAAAAGCTCAGTGATTGATGACCATTCTTCTGTTGTTGGCTTTTTTAAAACAATATCTTTCAAGACATCCCAAATTGAAGTGCATGTGTCACAGATTATATAACTGGCGGTTGATTTTTCCCACTAGAAAAGCATAGTGCAGACTAACCAGCGATTGTCCGGTTGCTAAGTACCTACAAAAAGATTATACATATTTTAGCAAAAAAAAATATTTTGGGCTATTTGTCATTTATGAACCAGTTCACCAGTAAGCCACTTGTGTTACTGTAATAAAAAATCCATACCATTCTAAAGACTCACTATTTATTACTACCCTTTGGTCAGGCTCATGTAACCAGTTTTCTATACTGATACATAACCTATTGTCAATACAGACCTCATTTAGTAAATTAAACATGGGCTTGGAGGAATTGTAGATACATTACATCCAAAGGCCTTTGGACTATTCAGATTACAGCTGAATCAAAATTTAACGATTGGTCTGACAAAAACGCTCTTTCATACCTCCATATTCTTTTTTTTTAATAACTTTTTTTTATTAGTGTATAAGGGTGTGTTTGGTGTTTAGTTTATGAATATGCATTGAAAACAAGCTAATTCCTTTACCCCAGTGTGATGATTAACCGTTCAACAGGAGGTATACTATTTCGGAAGAATGTGTCCATTCGCTGCAAATGAGGACCAAGTAAACCCAACAACTTGTTGAAACTGTGCCAAAAGAGAAGGGAGGATTATATACATGATCAGAAAGCAACAACGACAACCATCATAATTAAAAACGAATGATAGAAGTGACTTACCTTTTTCTGGACATTCTGGTGTACTCAAAACATTTTTCTTCATGAGCACGTACAGTAGGTACATGACCCAAAACTGGCCTCTATCTTCTCTATCAATGATTACCGGATGTATCCAGTATCTCCGTGGCCTCTTCCTCTCAATCTCTGCTAGGAAAAATGACGTGACAGCAGTTGCTGCCACAAAACACGCCATCTCATCATCGCTCATTTTAGCAGAGCACACAAAAAGACAACACAGCAAACTGACCAGGAAGAAGTACAGATTTGACCCAGGAAGTGGATTAACATAGCAACAAATGATGAAACAGATGGTCTTAACTATTGGCTAATAAAAAAGGCCAAAGACGAACAAACGTGCATAAAAACGTGCATAAACATGCAGAAAACCATGGTAAAAAGGCAGAATCATGCTTAAAAATACACAAAAACACTACGCCCAGGTGTGAATCCAGCCACATAAGCAGCCTGCGTTATTGTAACTTTGTAGTGTCAAGGTGAGAGGTCTGATCAGTGTCTGCAAGCAGTATGTGTACACACAGTCAAGAACTGCAGAAACAGTGGTATTAAAAGACTGTGACATTTCTCTGCTAGGGCTGAGCTCACAGTTCGGTCGCTGTTTTGGTTGCTTAGGCAATTATCGAAACACCAGACTTTTAGCCCGTTTGGCAGGAGACTTTTGTTCAGCTTATTCAGCAGGAGGTTCTGCAAGTTACTCTCTTACTATAAATGACAGCTTCCTTCTTCCACTGTAAGTGGTTGTTAAAGTGGAGCTTTATGAATAAAACATAAAGCTTGGGAACAGGCAGGATTTTTAATGCATGCTAAACATGCTATGGCTCTTGTGCATTAAAAGGTACTTATTTGCTCCTATACACATTGTATTATCAGGGGCGGCCTGTCCATTAAGGGCGCACGGGCTCCGCCCCCTCTGTCCTCACCACCTCCCTATATGCTATGGATAGATTCATGCATAGCATGAATCTATCCATGGCTGCCCGTGACCACCCCCTATTCATGCGTTCGGCCCCTTCAGGATGCCAGCCGCATGAATTACTGCGGCAGGGGGTTTTTTTGAAGCACCTCATTAGAGCTGTAGGCTCTAATAGGCTTCAACATAGAGTGACTTGTGGCGCAGAGCATGGTGCAGCAGAGCTCACTCACGTGTGTTACAAAAGCAAATTAATATTTGCTTTTCTAACACTGAATCGCCTCTCAGCCAGTCAGGAAGCTCGGGTATGTTACCAGATTCCTGATTGGCGGAGAAGACAGGCGATCCTATTGGACGCCTTTCACGGAGGAGAAGGGGTATGCAAGGCTGAAGCCAAGCAGCTCCCCACTCGCCGGACACAGCTGCCTGCCTGCTGCCCTCTCTTTGATGTCCCGACTGCCCGGGAGGGGGGGGGGGGTACTGTCAGTACCCTGGGTGGGGGGGTAGATGGATGCTAGGTACCCATCTGGTGATACTATATACCCATATGGTGATGCTATATATTCCTCTGGTGATGCTATATACTCCTCTGGTGATACTACATACCCCTCTGCTGATACTATATACCCCTCTGGTGATGCCATATATACTCCTCTGGTGATGCTATATACTCCTCTACTGATACCATATACCCCTCTGGTGATGCTGTATATACTCCTCTGGTGATGCTGTATAATCAGGTGATGCTATATACTCCTCTGGTGATGCTATATACTCCTCTGGTGATACTATATACCCCTCTGATGATGCTGTATATACCCCTCTGGTGATGCTGTATATACCCCTCTGGTGATGCTGTATATACCCCTCTGGTGATGCTGTATATATTCCTCTGGTGATGCTGTATATACTCCTCTGGTGATGCTATATGAACTCCTCTGGTGATGCTGTATATACTCCTCTGGTGATGCTGTATATACTTCTCTGGTGATGCTGTATACTCCTCAGGTGATGCTATATACTCCTCTGGTGATGCTATATACTCCTGGTAATGCTATATACTCATAAACAAAATGTGCAGTGCTTAGAAATGTGAACATGATATGTCCATAACAAACAATATATAATCAAACACAAAATAGTCCTCAGTAGAATAAGTCCATAAATATATAGATGAAATCTTCTAACCACATGTGAAATAAATGTATGTAATTCGAACTTCAATTTGCCGTGAAGCACCCACGTGCACCTTACACCTCCACCACTTAAGATAGGGTACTCTTACCGGAATTAATAAATATACACCCATAAAACTGATACGTGGTTACGGGATCAGACCACATCCAGGTATGTCATGATGGACCTCAATCCAGATATGTCATGATGGACATCAATCCCTCAAAGATAACGCTCCAACATATAGTTGTTAATCCAGGACTTTATGGAACACCGACAAGGGGACTCCAACGCCAGAGAGTAAATTCCAGATGCAGTCACAATGTACCTCAGTGAAAATATATAAATGGCCGCATAGCGTAATACTGTAAACCAGTGAAGATTTATTAAAAGAATCACACTTACATGGTAAAAGTAGAACAAAAGCGATATGGAATTCCAATCAGTTTAAAAAGTGCGATGCTAGACAAGCAGGCCTGCCTGGATGAGCTGGTGACAGGTACTCGGGTACTCAGAAGGGTTGGTGACAGGTACTCGGGTACTCTGATGGGTTGGTGACAAGTACTCGGGTACTCTGATGGGCTGGTGACAGGTACTCTGGTACTCTGATGGGCTGGTGACAAGTACTCAGGTACTCTCATGGGATGGTGACAGGTACTCGGGTACTGTGATGGGCTGGTGACAGGTACTCGGGTACTGTGATGGGCTGGTGACAGGTACTTGAGTACTTCGATGGGTTGGTGACAGGTACTCGGGTACTCTAATGGGCTGGTGACAGGTACTTGAGTACTCTGATGGGCTGATGACAGGTACTCGGGTACTCTAATGGGCTGGTGACAAGTACTCAGGTACTCTCATGGGCTGGTGACAGGTACTCGGGTACTCAGATGGGTTGATGACAAGTACTCGGGTACTGTGATGGGCTGGTGATAGGTACTCGGGTACAGTGATGGGCTGGTGACAGGTGCTCGGGTACGGAGATAGGCTGGTGACAGGTACTCGGGTACAGTGATGGGCTGGTGACAGGTGCTCGGGTACGGAGATAGGCTGGTGACAGGTATTCGGGCACTCAGATGGGTTGATGACAGGTGCTCGGATACTCTGATGGGCTGGTGACAGGTACTCGGGTACTCTGATGGGCTGGTGACAAGTACTCTGGTACTCTCATGGGATGGTGACAGGTACTCAGGTACTGTGATGGGCTGGTGACAGGTACTCGGGTACTGTGATGGGCTGGTGACAGGTACTTGGGTACTTAGATGGGCTGGTGACAGGTACTCGGGTACTTTGATGGGCTGGTGACAGGTATTCGGGTACTCAGATGGGCCAGTGACAGGTATTCGGGTACTCAGATGGGTTGATGACGTTACTGTGATGGACTGGTGACAGGTACTCGGGTACTCTGATGGTCTGGTGACAGGTATTCGGGTACTGTGGTGGGCAGGTGACAGGTACTGTGATGGACTGGCGACAGGTACTCGGGTACTCTGATGGTCTGGTGACAGGTATTCGGGTACTGTGGTGGGCAGGTGACAGGTACTCGGGTACTGTGATGGACTGGCGACAGGCACTCTGGTACTCTGATGGGCAGGTGACAGGTACTCGGGTACTCTGATGGGCAGGTGACAGGTAATTGGGTACTCATATGGGCAGGTGACAAGTACTCGGGTACTTTGATGGGCAGGTGACAGGTACTCTGATGGGGTGGTGACAGGTACTCGGGTACTCTGATGGGCAGGTGACAGGTACTCGGGTACTTTGATGGGCAGGTGACAGGTACTCGGGTACTTTGATGGGCAGGTGACAGGTACTCTGATGGGCAGGTGACAGGTACTCGGGTACTCTGATGGACAGGTGACAGGTACTCTGATGGGGAGGTGACAGGTACTCAGATGGGCAGGTGACAGGAACTCGGGTACTTTGATGGGCAGGTGACAGGTACTCGGGTACTCTGATGGGCAGGTGACAGGTACTCGGGTACTCTGGTGGGCAGGTGACAGGTACTCTGATGGGAAGGGGGGGCAATCAGTGTGCTTGGTGCTGACAGTAAGCGGTAACCAGCTGTTACCACTATCTCCTCTTCACACACGATTGGTGTGTGAAGAGGAGAACCCGGTAACAGCTAGTGATGTCCAGTTCAGAGTGA
>BLSH010350899.1:27565-39649 GCA_018402905.1 Glandirana rugosa
GGGTAAAACCTTTCATCTGTGGGGTTCGATAAACGACTCTCCGTACAACTCAGGTACCTTATAAAATATAAAACGGTGTTCAAAGCCCCTTTAATGTCAAAAAAAAAGGGGGGTGTTTCAAGAGTGATTTATTCAATGAACTTGTACGGTACCCGTATACACTAGACTGCCAGAAAGTCTCACATATGTGGTATCCCCGTATTCAGAAGAAGCAGCAGAATGTATTTTGGGGTGTAATTTCACATATGCCCATGGCATGTTCAAGTAACTTATTTAGTGAGAACTTTGTGGGGGGAAAAAAAAACTGTAATTTCCCCGAAACTTGTGGCAAAATATAAAATATTCCATGGACTCAACATGCCTCTCAGCAAATAGCTTGGGGTGTCTACTTTCCAAAATGGTGAATTTGGGGGGGGGGGGGCCTTGTGCTATCTGGGCATTTCATGGCCTCCGCAACTGAGATAGGTAGTGTGGGGTGAATGCATAAATGTTTGCCCTTAGAAATACTGAAGGCGGCGATTGGATTTTGGGTTCCTGTATGCAGATAGACTTCCAAAAAGTCTCACACATGGGGTATCCCCGTACTCAGGAGAAGCAGCAGAATGTATTTTTGGGGTGTAATTCCACATATACCCATGGCATGTGTGAGCAATATATAATTTCAGTAACAACTTTGTGTAATTTTTTTTTTTTTGGTCATCTTTCAATCACTTATGACAAAAAAATAAAATATTCAATGGGCTCAACATGCCTCTCAGCAAATTCCTTGGGGTGTCTACTTTCCAAAATGGGGTCATTTGGGGGGCGGTTTTGTACTGCCCTTCCATTTTAGAAGCTCAAGAAATGAGATAGGCAGTCTTAAAATAAAAGCTGCATAAATTTCAGAAAATGTACCCTAGTTTGTAGACGCTATAACTTTTGCGCAAACCAATAAATATACGGTAATTAACTTTTTTTTTTTTACCCAAGACATGTGGCTAAATGCATTTTGGCAAAAATTTATGACTAAAATTTAGTTTATTGAATTGTTGTAATAACATAAAGTTGAAAAAATCATTTTTTTTTTTTCAAAATTTTCGTCCTTTTTTTGTTTATATTGCAAAAAATAAAAAGTGCAGTGGTGAACAAATACCACCGAAAGAAAGCTCTATTTGTGGGAAAAAAAATTTTGTTTGGGTACTGCATTGCATGACCGCGCAATTACCATTTGAAGCGGTGCAGTGCCAAATTGAAAAAAGTGCTCTGGTCCTAAAGCTGCAAAACCTTCCGGTTGGTAAGTGGTTAAAAAGGACTGTTCTAAATGTATAGGCTGTTTTGTTATTGCAAGTGCTGTAATATTTGTATATATATTTGACATTTTAGTACCTTGTGGACAGCAGCTGCAAAATTCACCAATTTATTGTCACTAGCACTTTATTTATGCACATTTAGGGAGATTAATAACTGTTATTGTATTGCAAGCGGTGTAACATTTGTATATATACTCAAAATCATTACTAATCAAATGCTCCCGGCCCCCCTACAGTATACAGCTCCTCCCTAGAGATCAAACATATCACTGCGGGTGGGGCAGCTGCAAACTTTACACATGTATTAACATATTCCTTGCAAGGAGCAGCACACAGAGAAACATTTATATACAGATTATGGACAGGAGAGAGTATACAGAATGGTACTCACCAGCCATGTGAGAGATGTCAATGGAGTAAATATCCAGTTCTGTCCTAAACACACATACACTAAGCCACAGTTCCTTAACACTTGGGTCAGTGACAGCCAAGGTCCAGCACAAAGACCAGGAGCTGAATCAATCAAACCTGCTACAGACAGTTCCATAGGTACACTCTGTAGTAGAGACCAAAAACAGAGGACAGGATGTAATGTTACAGCACTTCCTGATCAGTAGTGAGCATAGGGCAAAGCTGATGCATGACTGCATAGCCTCCCCTTTCAGCAATAGATCACCATTTTAGTGATCTATTGCTGGCTGATTGCAGCCTGTAGAAGTGATCTGTTGCTACAAAGTTAATTCCTAGGCCCATTTGGATGACGTTTGTGTCAAATGTTCATGTAAGTAAAGCCCCTTTCACACTTGTGCGACTTGAAAGTCACATGATTTTGATGCGACTTGAAGCAATGCCTATGGACCTCAAGTCGCATCAAAGTCGGACCAAAGTAGTGCAGGGAGTACTTTGAAGTCGCACAGATATCAATGGTACTCATTGAAAATCAGGGGGTACGACTTGTCATGCACGCTGGCAGTCCCAAGTCCCACAAGTGTGAAAGGGGCCTAAGTGCAATGTCGTTTTGAATTTAAAATGACAAAACTCAAAATAAAAACCCATTACCATTATGCTAATTTGTGGCCAAGCCATGATGCTGTCCCCAATCCCAAAACACTCGGCAAGACTCACAAATTGCGGTGCAATCGTTGAAACCACATCACACGAAACTTGTCGCTCAAAAAGGAGCAGGAGCTTCTTTTGGGTGAAAAACTTCGCACAACTCGGTTTGCCGCAATTGCACTGCAATTTATCACATGACAATTGAGGCAGAACTGCACCCTCGTTTAGGTGCCATTGAAAATGAATGGCACCTGAACAAGCGTGGTACGATTTATCAGTTTTGCAGAGCCGCGATCGCAAAAGTCCAGGTGTGAATGGCACCTTAATGTTAAGTGATTGTAAAGTCTTGGTTTTTTATTTCAATAAAAATAACAAAACATGTTATACTTGCCTGCTCTGTTGCAGTGGATTTGCACAGAACAGCCCAGATCCTCCTTCGGCTCTCCTGGCCCCTCCCTCCCTCCCAGCTTGCCATGGGAGCACCCAAGCCGAGACACCGCTTCATGTGTCCATTCAAACACAGAGCTGCGGTCTGGCCACACCCCCTCTCTCTCCTGATTGGCAGCAGTGGTAGCCAATGGTTCCGCTGTCTCAGCCAATCAGGAGGGAGAGTCTTGGACGGCGAAGACATTCGTGGACATTGCTGGACAGAGATGGGGCTCAGGTAAGTATTAGGGGGTGCTGGGGTGGCTGCTGCACACAGACTGTTTTATATTAATGCATATAATGCATTACGATGAACCTTCTGACTTTACAACTCCTTTAGGCTAACAAGTTATGTAAACAAATGTTTGTTTTTTCCTCTGTATATGATGCAATGCAATGTTGAAAGAAAAATAAAACTCACCCAAAGTAAAAAAAACCACAAACTTTCACTTTGAGCTGTATCATTGCACAATGTTGGAAAAGGAAAAAAAAACATCAAGAGTTTTAAATTTGTGTTTAGGTGGTTGCCAGCAGTCTACTAGAAGTGATTCAAATCAACAAAATCGTACCGCCACTTCCTTCAAAATCATACTTCCCTTTTCCTTTGTGTCCCGGGCTCATCTGTGCCCAATGGGAGCCCAGGACGTCTATAGCCAGCTTTAGGATGAAGTGTGGAAGGAGATCATGGAATCTTTAATTCCAAGATATCCTCTGATCAATGAATCTAAACCTCTGCATTGAACACTTCTGGATTTCAAAACTGGATAGTAAACAGTAGAATTGAGTTTACATGCTCTCCCTGTGTGGGTTTCCTCTGGGTACTTCGGTTTCCTCCCACACTTCAAAGACATGCTGGTAAGTTAATTAGTCCTGTCTAAATTGGCCCTAGTATGTGTATGTATAAATGTGAGTTACGGATCTTAAACTGTAAGCTCCCCGAGGGCAGGGACTGATGTAAATGTATAATATATATGCAAAGCGCTGCATAAATTATCGGCGCTATATAAATACCCGCAATAAATAAAGAACTCCGTGTGATTTAAGGTACCATATGGGAAAGAAATATGCACACATTTAGGACATTTCCCAGTAAAAATTTATTAAAAATTGCCAGAACACCACCTTCTAGAATGAGCTATTTTCAATCATTGCAAAAAAAAAAAAAAAAAAAAAAAAAGTGCAACATTTGCTAACACAGATACAGTAATCACATTCAGCTTTTTAAAACAGACTGCACACAAAGCAAATATTAGATGAAGAATGTTTTTCAACCAAACATACCAACCTTTGTAGAAGCGTGAGAAAGAAATGACTCTGGCTGCTGATCATCACATGAGCAGTTGAAGGGTTAGTTCACGTTTACCAAAAAATTACCTATGTAGAGAAGGGGCATTTGTAGAGAACAACAAACTAAGCAGCTTTGATTAAAGTTAGATAATGTTCCTGCTATTGGTGTAAGTCATTTAAGACCTCATGTTACCTGGATAAAGAACTCCCAGAGATGACATTATCCCTTCCTGCCTTGTTGCTAGGACATTTCCAAGACACTCCAAGCTATTATTGCTCACCTCCACCATCACAGCAGCAAGCGCTCAATCCCCCCACACATGTGCAGTCTACTGTCTCACTGTCACTGAGCTACTGCGACAGGCGAGAGAGAGGGCATACAAGGGGAGCAACAAAGCAGGGTGTGATGATGCCATCTCTGGGATTTTTGGTCAGGTTTCAGGTTTGTAACTGGACTACACCTATAGCAAAAGCATTATTCAACTTTGGTCAAAGCTGCAGAGTTTGCTTTTATCTACAGGTGTCCCTTACCTGCATAGACAGTTTTTCGATAAAGGTGAACTTGATATTGCATGGCCAGGATGGAGATTTCAGACACACTGACTTCATCAGTCACTGCACGATGCCATCACACTATCACAAGACCTTGGCATTTAGCTTAAAGAAAAAACAAATCTGTCAGTTTTGGATATCTGAATGTATGGCCAAATCTGGTTTTAATCTGACTACCCTGTAAATAGATTAAGCGTGGGGAATGGACTGTTGTTTTGTGGATACAATAATCTATATGGGATAGATGAAAAAAAAACACAAAACTGGCTAATGTGTTCCACAGCAAATTTGTACATAACTGCAATGACAGTAAATTACTCTTTGTCTAGATACAAGCTTCTGTGCAACAATGTAAAATGGTATTCTGTTAAGGGTAAAAGAAAAAAAAGGCATGGACAACCATTGAAGAGAATGTAACAGGTTATAAGATTTAGTTAGGCAAAGAGCAACATGATAAGTGTAGTAACTAGCTATTAGCTGTGATCAATTTAAAATACATCTTTCAGCAATCTGCCTTTAAAAACCTGGCTGGCTGTGATAGGTTACTGCACTTTGTATATCACTGCAGTTCTTGGCTTTGGTTTATTAAAATAAGCCTACCAGGGCAGAATACTCTGTAGTATCAAAAATATATTCCACAGGACAGTTTAATTAAGTGCAGAGGTAATAAAAAACATTTTAGCTTCAGACTTTCAATGATTTCTTCCACTAAAATAGTTCACACCTCCTCTTTGGATTTGCGGGTCTGTTACAAAATCTCAAAATGGTATGTATAATCTCTATTAAACATCGGAATTAATCACTAGTATCAAAAAACTCATTACACCCAGCTTAGTACATTTTATTGTATCGTGAAGGACATCTGTGAAATGACAGTGCAGGTAGCTGTAAATAACAGCAACCAGAATGCTGCTTTTAGGTTTCAATTTGTACCAAATACAAGAATAAGAAATTGACTTGTTGATATTTTGTCTTTTTTCCCAGCTACTGTTGCACCTACCTCCACATATATTCTTCACGATTATCAACTTACACAAATGTGCCACAATGCGGAAACTAATTGTAAACTGCACATTCACTTGGTCTTTCTTAGTTACTCAGCATGTCATAAGTCTTTAATCCAAGTCCACACATTACTCAATGAGTTTCTTGGATTTGAAGAATTTCCTGAGGTAGAACACTTGCCAGGTGGCGAGGGCGACAAGGCAAAACATAGAAAACATAGTGAAGTAAAGGACACGCTGGCTGGTGGATTCTGTGAAGAGGAAGAAAACAGCAGGTCAATATATGTAGGTCGAAATTTTAGTATTGTAAATCTTTTATGTTGGCCATTTATTTCTTCCCATCATCCTTATATTCAATTTTTGCTTTGAGCTGGCTAAAAAAAATGAAAAAAAAAACCCAAAAAAGCACCTGAAATATGTCTTAAAAAATGCTCAAACAAAGCTTGAGTTTACAGGCATTCTCATTGAACTCTATGGGGCCAAACCTGCCTCAAAAGTAGCTCATGTAGCTTTTGGAGCTTCAGGCTACAGGTGTTTGAGCGCTCACATGTGAACAATCACCACTGACACACATGGGATTTAGGATGCTGAGAGCTTTGAGCTACAAAACGCTCAGGTGTGAATGAGGTCTTCCTGGCAAGTAAGGTCTACAAAATGTCACTGAGAGAATTATGGTTTTGCAGGGCCCTAAGCTAGGTACACACAGGTCGAAAATCAGTCGAAACAGTTGGTTTGGCAGGAAGCAACCGACTTTTGGTCCATGTGTACAACTGTTCTACAGCGGCCAGTCTAAGGACTGGCTTCTGTTGAACGCCAATGCTGGAAAACCAGCATCCGACCAGAGCTGGCAGTTAATGGCTGCAAGTATTGATCAGTGTGCTCTGTTAAGGGGGAAATCCAACATCATTTGTGTTAGACTGCCGCACTATTAGGTTTTGTATCATTCAACCCAGCTAGTTGAAGGAAAAAAAAACAAAACACCTTTCTACTGTGTACCCAGCCTGAGGAACGTATGTCATTTGGCAGCATATATACAGTACTAGCCAGAAATAAACTAAGTGATGGTAATAAAGGATTGTAAGGATTTGTTATCCAGGTATTCAATCTTCCATTCAGAATTTACAGACCTGAAAGTCCAACTACAACCAAGCTCTTTGTTAAGTTTTGGACAGAGTGGGGAAAGAAGAACATATGCTAGGTTAAAGAGGAGATCCGCCAAGTTCAAGTCAACATTGCACTTATCCAAGAAACTCATTTGTCACTAGAAGTGTGTATCACATTACAGAAATCTTGGTCTGGGTGAAGACTTTAAATTTTTTATTTTTTATTTTTTTTTTTTTTATTTTTTTTTTTTTATCCACCTCAGTCTTTCGCCAATTCTCATATTTTCATACTGGTTTTATCAATCCAGTTTTGGCTACTTCACATCATTTGTGGAAAATAAGATGCGTATAAAATTTTTATTCATGCAGTGTAACTTATAATATTTTCACCTTTTTTTTTCCCCAGTTATCTACTTAATCCCGGTCTATCTACACCTTCTTCTCTCTCTATATTAGGCTTGAGACAGCAGGGTGTAGATATACCAATTTAACCTTCCATCCACTCACCCCTTTCATTCCAACACACACACTACCTTTCACTTAGGACACTCTTTGTTGCCTCAATATACTTCTATATCCTTATTTCTAGTGCTGCCATCCATTTCTCACTCTACTCCCTGTGGTACCCTTTGCCCATTGCTTCCATCTATCCCAGTAATGTACACCGTTTCCTCTTTTTTTTTGTATATGCTCTTCATTCACTATCACCTTATCTACTTCTTTGACCCAGTTTTCTAACGATGGGGAGTTTACTGCTACCCAATTTTGGGCGATTAGTTTAGGCAGAAGAAAAGTCAGTGTTGTATTATAAAACAGATAATTAGCAGTTGAACTCTTGCACCAAATAGAAAATAGGGATACATAATAACTGTGAGCTCACTGTGATGGGTTCCGACTATTGAAAGGTGGAGGAGATAAGTGTTTCTACAGGAAGGTGCAGGAGATGAGCACTGCTGTGAAAAAGGGATATGGATGAGGTGAGAGCTGCTATAAAAAGAGGATTTGGAGGATATGAGTGAATATAAAGGAGAAAATGCATCTTTCACAACTGAACTCCAAAATTTGATTCCAGTACTATAGAGACATACACATAATCTAGCACATTGGTCTCCAACTGCTGCTCTTTGCGTGCCTTTGAGGCATTATTCTTGCCACTGACACCAATGAAGGGGCCCCCTACTACCAAATATGGGGCATTGTTTACTCCAACTGGGCACACAGTCTGCCCCCCACCCCCCAAAGCCTGAAGGACAGATATCTGGCCCTTTATTTGAAATGTTTGGAGATCCCTGATCTAGCACTATAAAATCCAGAACCCAATGGAGCACAGAAGTTCTCCCCTGCACTGTAGCTTTTGTCATCATGCACTCAGAGGAAGGCAGGCAGAATCTGCTGCGTACTGATCTCTGTTGAAGTTCCAGATATTGGGGAAGAACAGCAGCTTTTATAGTGCTGCTCTTCATGTACAGGGGCAGTGGGTAGCCTTTAACCACCTCCCACCCGGCCACTGTATATATACGGCCGGGTGGGAGCTTCCCCGTTCTGACAGGACGTGTATTTACGTCCTGCAGAACAGGAGCTCGCAGCGCGCTGCTGCTGAATCCTGTGATCATTATGATCACAGGATCCAGCTGAGCAGAGATCGGGATACGGGCGCAGTGACTGGCCCTCCTGATCATGTGACAGCTGTGTCCAATCACAGCCGTCACATTGTAAACAGAGACGATTGTCTCTGTGACAGTTCTCCCCCCGCCGAGCTCAGGGGGGAGGGGGGAATCGCCTCCCACACAGTGCACCAAGCACACTGATACCCCTGTCCCCATACATATAAGTGTCCCCAAAAAACAGTCCCCAAAACATCTGTATGTCCCCAATCACATAACATCTGTCACAGTCCCCAAACATCTGTCTGTCCCCGTCACATCTGTCACCATACACAAAACATCTGTATGTCCACCAACACCAAATAAACTCCGATTTGGGTTATTTTTACCAAAGAAATGTAGCAGTATCATTTTTGGTCAAAATTTATGAAGAGAAATTACTTATTTGCAAAATTTTATAACAGAAACGCAGAAAAATGCATTGTTTTTGAAAATTTTCAGTCTTTTTTTAATTTATAGCGCAAAAAATAAAAAACCCAGGGGTGATTAAATACCACCAAAAGAAAGCTCTTTTTGTGTGAAAAAAAATGATAAAAATTTCATATGGGTACAACGTCGCACGACCGCGCAATTGTCATTCAAACTGCAACAGCGCTGAAAATTGGTCCGGGAAGGAAGGGGGTTTAAGTGCCCAGTATTGAAGTGGTTAAAGTGTTTGTAACCCAAAAAAAAAAAAAAAAAAAATTGATGCCGTTACCTTAAAGCATGAATAGCAGTACAGTGCTTGTGCTGTGTAATTTGGCCCTCTGTATAATCTAAAATACCTGGCTGATCCTGCCTTCCCCCCCAGTAAACTGACCATAGTTTATCATGGCTGCCGAGTCCTGACACAGTGGTCAGTTTACGTGCCTCGGTCACCCGCAGCTCTCCTCTGTCCTCCTCTCAACCCCCTTCCTGCCTGTCAGCTCATGTCAAGGCTGCTCTGCCCCCGGCCCTTTCCTTCCTGCTGCAATCATAGCTTGGTTATAGTGCTACAATCCTGTGTTAGATAATGTTGTGTGTCCACCGTACATGCTGTATAAAAATATGCAGATTTGTACCTCATTTCAGAGCCTCTCGGCACTCACATGACTGCTCGCCTCTCTCCTCCCATCCTCCTCCTGGCTGACATCAGCGGGAGTCCTCAGCCCCTCTCGCTGTAGATATCAGACTGGGAGAAGAGAGAAGCGAGCAGTCACGAAAGCGCCGGGAGGTGCTCTAAAATAAAAAGGTACAAATTGGCATTTTTTTATACAGCACCTACAGTGGGACCCATTACATTATCTAACAGAGGCAATTGTAGCAATATAACCAAGTGACTTTACAACCACTTTAAAGCTGGCCATACACTGAACAAAATTCAGCCGGTTCAGGGAGTGCAGCTATCAAAATACAGGTCCCGTGGGGTGGAGGGGTTGGGTGGTAGAGACCCTCACAAATAAGGTAGGTGGAGAAATCTAGAGAAAAAAAAGCTTAGCAGGTATGGCCAGCATAAGAATGTGATCAGAGTGGATAAAAATCAATGATTTAAAAAAAAAAAAAAAAAAAAATGCACTGCATTGATGCATTCACACAATTTCACAGTAACCGTGAGATAAAGCAAAGTTCAGGAATATCCCTTTATCCCATTGTTTTGCAAATCTGTATGAATGAATCAGTTCTGATATCGCTGTTTTACTAACCTGGCAGCTTATTATCCTAAATAGGAAGCCTTTATTTTGTTTGCAAATATTAAAGATTCTAACTACCAGCACCTGTCATTTCAGATCCATCATGTAAGTGCCTATTAGCGGGCATCCACTCACCTGCTGCCGCCACTGTAATATGTACAGTCTGGAGGAAAGAAGGGAGAGGGGAGACATGATCGAAACCTTTAAATACCTCAAGGGGGTAAATAAGGTTCAGGAGGGCAGTCTTTTCAATATGAAACCAAAATCAAGAACACGGGGACATGACCTCAAACTAACTGGGGGGAAGTTCAAAACTAATCTTAGAAAGTATTATTTTACTGAAAGGGTGGTTGATGATTGGAATAAACTACCAACAGAGGTTGTGAGACAGTCAACAGTAAATGGCTTCAAACATGCTTGGGATAAACATAAATCCATAGTCAGACAACAAGGTTAATGTAAAAAAAAAAAAAAAATAAATAAATAAATAAATAAAAAGGGGCAGACTCGATGGACTACTCAGTCTTTTTCTGCCGTCACTTTTCTATGTTTCTATGTTTCTATGTTTATTAGCGGGCATCCACTCACCTGCTGCCGCCACGTCCCTCACCTTGTTGTGTCACTGCCGCATCACCAGGTGTCCCATTAAAGTGAATGGGACTGTTTGAACATGTTTTTTTTTTTTTATTTATCCTTATTTTTTTTTCTTTTGTATGAGTGTTTTTTCTGGCCTCTCCTTTTAGTGGCTTATACCTTGTGCGGGGTCGTCGCCAGGGGTGGCCCTCCAGCCCTGGGTTCTCCCCCTTTTGCGGGGGCCCTGGGGGGGGCTCCCCCTGGATGGCGATGCTGCGCCGCTCTGGCGGTGCGGCTACCCGAATATAACCAGCCTGTGCCTTTAACAAGGTTAAACTTATTTGATGTTATGTACTTATAGTATGTTATGCAGTTTATTACCATTTTTTGTTGCTTAAAGTTGCCGAGTAGTCCCGTCGGGCCACTGCGCCCTGCATTGTTGGAACCTGGTCATGACTTCGGTCCTGCCCAACTTCCAACCCTCTGGTGGGGTTTCCCACCCGCAATTGGTCTCACATTTGATGTTTGGATCATCACTGTTCCATTTACATTTCGGTTTATTTGCTATTCTACATGGGTTTCCTTTTTTCCTCCCTTCTCTACTTCCTCTCTTTTCTTTTCCCTTTTCTCTCTTCTTTTTGAGTCCAGGGGGCGCGGGCCTGGAGGCCCACTTTATCGCACTTCTCTACTGTCGTGATGACACTTAACTGGTTGTCCTTAAATGTCCAGGGCATGAACTCCCCTCAGAAAAGAACTAAAATCTTTAAGTACCTTAGAAGACAGCAAATAGATATAGCCTGCTTGCAGGAAACTCATTTCTCAACGTCCTCTAGCCCTAAATATTTTGGCGCACAATACCCTCAAGTTTTTCAGGCTGTAGGCCCGACTAAACAAAAGGGGGTCCTCATTGCTTTCCGCAAAACTAGTCCATTTTGTTGTACCAAACAAATAGCTGATCCGGAAGGTAGGTACCTGCTGTTACAGGGTACACTACAAGACTCGGAAATCACTATGACATATTACGCCCCCAATCAGTCACCAGGACCTTTTTTGACCCACATCTGCGACCTCCTGACGACCCACCTGCGGGGTGTCCTTCTTCTGGCGGGGGACTCAAACGTAACCTTGAGCCCCTCCTTGGACAAATACCCACCGGAACGGGGACCCCCCTCTTCTGATGCTAAAAGATTCACACGTTCCTTATTACATTATGATTTAATTGATCTCTGGAGGGAACTGCATCCTTTGGGCAAGGACTACACACACTATTCTCACCCTCACCATTCTCACTCCCGTATAGACCATATGTTTATGCTACGAAAACACCTCCCACTCGTAATATCTTCCTCTATTCTTGCAGTCCCATGGTCCGACCACGACCCTGTACTGGTTGTTTGTCACTCCATCGTAGACAAGCCCCAACACTCATCTTGGGTGTTGAATGACTCACTTTTGTCCTTTAAGGAGATCCAAGCGGATCT
>BLSH010350899.1:43752-58978 GCA_018402905.1 Glandirana rugosa
TTACCCCCAAAAAACTAGCTATAATATCGGCTTATGTGGTTGCTATAATTTGGGCCCCTCACCCCAGACCTAGATGTATCTGAAAGTTTTCCCCATTCGCACATACTCTCGCCTGCTCTGAAATACTCTACGTTCTCTATTACGGCGTTAACGTATATTGCTTTTACAAGAGCGTTACCATATAGTACCCTCCTCGCATCCCGTAGTTTCCAGTCCTAGGACCACCCACATTTATCACTTACATGTAGTAATTTGGATAAACGTCAGGTGGTACTTTTAACCCAGCCCAAGAGGACTGGGCCTCCTTTGTACCCCGTTACTTCCTAAAAGTCATTCCCTTCCACACCTCTTTAGTCGGGGCGGCATATAAATTAGCTCAGGGTGTTTGCATTGCACGATGGACACTGATCCCGTGCCTCTCTCTTCTTTACCCTGGCTTCCTCCTACTCACCGACCAACAGACTTAGGACCATGCTTAACTCACACGTTACGTTTGTGGGACTCGATTAAATATACGGCGGGGCTGATTTCTCCACACCTTCCCTTACTGAAAATCCTTCATTGCCCCATGTTTCCTCCGGGTCAGGAGAACCCGACCCAATTTTCATGGTGGACTGCAAATAGGTTTAATGATGTACATTCACTATTTACACCCACCAGGATCCTGACCTTTGATGCCCTACGCTCCTCCCATGATATACCATTGCGAGAACATTTTCGTTATATGCAATTGCGGCATTATCTCTTGCATCTCATAAAGTCTCGTCCGCTCTCATACACGCTTACCCCTTTTGAAAGTCTATGTAGATCCAGACCCCACTCCCCGGGTTTAATATCGTTGGTGTATTCGGCTATAATATCGATCAAAAAACCCCCATTGCGCATTTTTCGTTCCCAATGGGAAAAAGAACTAGGGGGTCAGGTAGACCCGGAGGATTGGCAGGCAATGACCATAGCAGCCTCGCGATGCTCGAAAAACGTACTTATATTGGAAAATGCATACAAGGTGTTATATAGGTGGTATTACACTCCAGTTAGACTGGCTCGTTTTATCCCCTCTTATTCCCCCCTTTGTTTACGGGGTTGCTCCCAGGAGGGATCAATGGCCCATATATGGTGGACATGTCCGGGGGTGTGCAGATTGTGGATCAGGGTCTATGCTCTACTTCGCAACCTATTTCATGTAAATTTAAAGAAAGACCCCTATGAGGCTCTGCTACATAAACCAATTTCTGAACTGCTACGTCCGGAGAGACAGCTAGCCCAGCATCTCTTCACCGCAACCAAACTGACTATTGCAAAGGCTTGGAGGACCCCCTTACTCAGTTTCGAAGCTGTCAAGAACCGCATGAGTGACATCATGGTAAATGAGAAGTTGACAGCGGTACTTTTAGACTCGCACGATAAATTCCTCCGGGTCTGGCAGCCATCTCCCAGGCCTTCCCTTCGAGATTTGACAGCTCCTTGTTGCATCTTTAGGGCTCTGCCGGGACCGCGCCCCATGGGTGGACTCACTCTTTCACTTCTTTCTCTTTTTCCCCTCTTTTCTCCTTACTCTGCTCTCTCCTTTTACTATTTTTTTTTCCTTTTTCCTCTCTGTCTCTCCCTCTTTCTCCCTTTTCCTATTTTTATTTAACCAATGTAATAGGCCTTTTTTAACTCGGCTGGGTTGCGGGTGACCGGAACCTAGGCGGGTCCCACATGCCGGGGATGTCCCGGACTGGGCGATAGTGCAGTTAATGAGCTGACAGGTCTCATACCATCGGATCACAATAATTTTCCCATATATATTTCACTTTTTTTTATATATTTTTTTTTTTTTTTTTTCTTTCTGGTACAATTTAACTATTCCCTGTCAATTTCATATGCAATAATATAATGGTCTGTATTGTTGTAATTTCCAAAATCTGTAAAAACAGCTTTCCTGTTTGTTGCATTGGTTTCTATTAATAAACTACTTTGTAAAAGAAAGTGAATGGGACTGTCGGTGAGTCAACAGCTGGTCAGAGGAAGAACCGCTACGGGACAAAGATGACAGTTGCTCTTTAAAAATTATGATTTAAATCAAGCCTTTGTGATAGCTTAGGCAACAGCCCGGTCTACCCCAAATGTCTGCCCCGAGGACAGGTTAAAGAAAACCTCTTTGTTTTATCAATGTGATGTGACAGATCCACTTCACTGCAGACAGAGGCTAGAGATTCCCAGCTTAATCCTTAAATGTTACTGCTGAACATCTGCAATGAACATCCTTCTTCAATCATCAAATCTACTGTCCCAGTCATGATAGAATCTCAACCTCCTCTTCACTCACCATTTGTGTCACTCATTTCTTCTTCCCGCTTTTTCATGTATGTAAAATCTTTAATGATAGACTGTGACAGGTCCTCTAGACGTCTTAATGAAACCTCCAGGGGCTTCAGTTTCTCTGCCTTGGCCATCTAAAATGTGACAGCGACAACAAGGCAGAATTTTATAGCTGCATAACACATAACTCATGCATTGTATGGATCAGATAATAAACTTACTCCCTCATAATTCTTTGCTTCCACGCCATGTTTGATATCGAGCATGATTAGCTGATCAGGCCCTATCACAGAACCTAAGAAAGATAGAGCATAAAACAGCTCAAGTTTAAATATGAATGGAATAAATAGAATAAAACGCTGAACATAGTTTACTATATTAAAGGCTGATGAAAGAGTTCTGTACATCTACCATCATGTAAACTTTCAGCAAACTAGCTTTGCTCTTCACTTACTGAAGTTTGTAGTAGCAGGGTACACTGTATAGAAATGGAAGCACTAATAAAAAGGAGAAAAACTGGCCTGGAGCTGACTTAATAGTTATAAACTGAGAAAATCCTATCAAATGGGCAAATTCTTTCCTCAGGATGGGCTTATCAGGGGATGCCAGAATTAATTAGGGAGTGTCTGAGGTAGCCTTTCTCAAACTTTTCAACATCGAGGAACCCTTGAGACAGTTCTCTGGTCTCGGGGAACCCCTGCTAAAAAATTACAACTTATGATACATTAGTGTGATGGTCAATGGGAAGAATGCTCCTCACACTTGTGGTCATTGGGAAGAATTACCCCCTTACATATAGCTAAAAAGATCAATGATGTAATTGGGAATTTATCTGAGAGGTAGAGATTGACCATTGCTCAAGGAACCCCTAGCAACCTCTGGAGGAACCCTGGTTGAGAAACCCAGGTCTAAGGCCTCATGCACACTGCTGCTCCTAAACTCATGTTTTTGGAGCTTTTGGAATTTTTTGCCAAATCCCCTGAACACAACTCAATAAAAGACTATGGGGTTGATTTACTAAAACTGGAGAATGCTAAATCTGGTGCAGCCGTGCTTGTTAGCCAATGAGCTTCTACCTCCAGCAATAAAACCTGGAAGCTGATTGGTTTCTATGCAGAGCTGCACCAGATCTTGCACTCTCCAGTTTTACTAAATCAATCCCTATGTGTCCATGCACGCATAGATTTTTACCAGAGTTTAGGAGCAGCAATATTTAGAGGCAGTAAATGTTCCTCTCCTGATCGCAGAAGACTCGCAGAGGAAAGGAGAGTTTAGGCGGTAACGCTAGGCGCGTTTAGCACTTGAGCGTTAATTCATTTTAATGGCCCAAAAACTATTAGTCTGGCCAATTGAATGCATTTACACCCAAGCGCTTAACATTGCGAAAAGGAGGTAAACGAGGCTAAAATGCAGTACACACATTTACCAGCGTTTTTCTGCTGCTAGGAGAAAGGTGTCTAGGATCCAGTGTGCATGAATCCTTATAGAAAGTGCATGTTTCATGATCAACTTATATCTTTATGAACCTGTAACCGTATAAAGCAAAAAGTACTGATGGATATAAAGACCTCAACAAAATCCACCAGGGGATTAAATAGCACACTCCAGTCTGCAGAAATATCAGGAACAACTAAATATTTTCAAGTAAAAGACTGACTGACTATGGTTCTACTAGCAACCTACTGCTGCCATGAAAAGAAAATAACACTTCCAGCCTTGAAATACTCAATCACTGGCACGAGCCCTCCCAGCCTTAACTGCAGCTGGCTCTTTGACACCCAGGGCTGGTTCACACTGCCAGCACAGTAAACGGTTGCGTTTTACTATGCAGAAAGTCTTGGCTCTGGGTAACAGTGGCTTGCTCTTTTAAAGTGCAGAGCACCGTTCACTTTTATGTTGTTTTTCTAACTCTATTCAAATGTCACAGTATGAAGCAGGCCCGGATCTAGCTTGGTGCTGGGTTGGGTTGTGCCCCCCCAGATCTCTAAGAGTGCATACACTAATTTGCGAAGCAGTCTGATGGGGACAACTGACGTAAGGACTTTGAAGGGAGCAAGTGAAGGGGACTATTGGGGGACACTCTGATGGGGACTATTGATATACAGGGGCACACTGATGGTGACAGTTGATGTAATGGGGCACTCTGATGTGGATCGCTGATGTAAGGAGGTACTCTGATTGATGCAAGGGGGCACTCTGATGGGGACACCTCATGTAAAGGACGACTGATGAGGACCTCTCATGTAAGGGGGGGGGGGGGAGGGACTCTGGCAGGGATAATTGATACAAGGAGGCACAAGTTCTGTTTAACCCCTTGGCGCCGGCGCCCTCTTAGAGGCTTTAGAATGCCAAGAGGCAGGGCTTTTGCCATGCTATCACGGCGGTCACATGATCAGAAAACTCCCAATCGCAAGCAGCGATCTGGAGGTTTCCGTCAGCCACTGTGCCAGGAGTGTGCACTACGTGCCCTCTCGGCACAGCTTTAACGGCGCTATTGCACGCAAATGTGGCCTGTCGGCGTCAAGGTCCTACCACCGAGAGGCCACATATTTGCATGCACTTGGCACCAATAGGTTATTCATCCTAATCTAATGACAACCCAATACATACGAGTGTTCCCTGTTAACTCTTGCACCACCTCTGTCTGTAAGATATTATTTCTGGATTATGACTAATGGTACAAAAGACAGCTGAGTGAACAGGGAATACTGGTTCCCTGAATCTTTGCCACATTGTTGACATTATGACCACTGGCTTTTTATACTGCACCCCTAAATCAGATAGGCTAGATTCGGCCCTGGTGTGAAGATATGCAGAGATAAACCTAGCTGTGGGTGAGCTGCGGTAGGGGATGAAAAATGCAGACATGTTGCCGATTTCAACACCGCAGCTCACCTCAAGGCTGCATTCACATGTAAGCAGGGAACATAGAAAACTTTTTTTTTTTTCTCTCCTGTGTGCCCTTGCAAAGACCTGCGGTTTTCTAGTGCTTAAAATTGTAGGTCTCTACACAGGTGTGAACAAGCCCTTATGCATATTTTTCATGTGCAGGTGGCAGAGGCATTGATAGAGAAGTCAGTGTCCCTGCTTAACACAATATTTACCTACTGCTTCAGTGAATAAATCAGAACTGGGAGCTGGTCGGACTGTGAAGGAGCCCATGACAGCAAACGGGTAGGTTTTGTAGGGTTCTAATTGTTTTTTTCGTGGCAGCAGTAAGTTCATTTATCACTTTGTTCCATTTTAAAATGTAAGATCTGGTTATTATAATAAGTAGTAAACCAATAGCCGTATTTGTGAAGTACTGACCGGTAGAACTTGTGCTCTCAAAGCAAACTTCATATACTTCATAATCTTCTGTGGTAAAGGCAAACTTCCCCTTCTTTGCATTTTCTTTGGAATATAGAGTATGATCTATGGAATCTGTAACCTGTATGTAAGCAAGATAAAAGGATTATAGCACATTCAATGACCACACAAAAGTTCTCCATATACACGTGACATCACCATTTTCATAGCTATCAAAGTTAAAGTATATAGTATCTAACCCCCCCCCCCCCCCAAAAAAAAATTAATATATTACAGCTTATTGGTCCTTAAATGTACTGAACGCATTTGTTTTGTTTTCTTTTTTTCAAGCTACATTTTCTCCAAGTGCAGTATATTAAATGGTTAGTTCACCTTTTTAGAAAAAAAAAAAAAAAAAAAATTTAAAAAAGAATCGCCGATGCAAACACAGCTCTGTCAGGCAGCATGTAAGAGATCTACTGATCCCTGTCACTGGGATCGGTTAAATCTCCTATGCCCATGGTAGCCCAGCCCCCTCAGTGTTAGAACATGCCTAGGGAACAGAGTTGACCCCTAGATCTCCCCCTGCAAGCGAACCCCTTCCCTGCCAATGACATTTATACAGTAAACAGTGGATATTTAAATTTCTGATCGCTGTATAAAGGTCATTGGTCCCAAAAAAGTGTCAAAAATGTCCGACATGTCCACCCCAATATCGCAGTCCCGATAAAAATCGCAGATCGCCGCCATTACTAGTAAAATAAAAAAAACAAATTGTAAAAACCGCCAGAAATGAATTCTCATGGTTTGTAAACACGGCAACTTTTATGCAGACCAATCAATAAACACTGATTGCAATTTTTTTTACCAAAAATATGAGGAAGAATATAAAATCGGCCAAAACCGATGAATACATTTGTTTTGTTATATTTTTTTTTGGATTTGTATTTTAGCAAAAAGTAAGAAATATTGTTTTTCTTTGCAAAATTGTCGCTCTTTCTTTGTTGATATCGGTGATCAGAAATGACGCAGAGGTGATCAAATACCACCAAAAGAAAGTTCTATTTGTGGGAAAAGAAGGATGCAAATTTTGCTTCTGTACAACGTTGCACGACCGTGCAATTGTCAGTTAAAGCGATGCAGTGCCGAATCGCAAAAACTGCTCTGGTCCTAACATGGGAAATCCTTCCGGGGGTGAAGTGGTTAAAAAGACTGCTCTAGACTAATAAGAAGTTGACTGCAAGCAAGTGGTTAAAGAGGAATTTCAGGCACACCACCTAACTAATCGTATAAAATGCTCCCTCCCCCCTCCTAACCTGTTAAGAAACACCTGCATACTTGCTTATTTTCAGCCAGCTCGGGTCCAGTCACGTGACCCCACTTCCCCAGTGTCAGCCAGTGATGCTTCAGGGGACAGGAGGAAGAGCCAACAAAGGATGGGCCACTGAAGCCTAAGGGTGATGTCATTGCTCCAGGCTTTATTAGCCGTGGTCGGAGTGTTCTGTCCTCTCCCCCACAGCCATGCTGGCTGACACAAGGGAGAGCATGTGACCGGACCGGTAAGTCCTGAAAGTACTTACACAGGTCAGTCAGAACAGGTGATAGGAGGGGGCAGGTTAAAGATTAGTTAGGTGGGGTTTGGAATCCCCTTTTAAATCTCTCAGCCTCAGGATGCCAGGAAGAAGGCATTTTCACCATTCACCTTTACCACCGCTCACTTCAAAAACCCAATCATGCTGACAGGAAAAAAAAGAAAATTAAAGACTAAAAGGTTTGAGATATGAGTAGTCTGTAAGAGAAGACGTTGGATACTTACCTTTGCTCTGTTGTAGCCGACACTTCCAGGCGTGTCAGAGAACACAATCCCCATTAGGTGTCTTCACCACCAGCTGCCACTTCAATACAGGACAAAATTAAAGGCCAACTCCAAACAACCCCCATAACAGCGTGTGGGAATTCTTCTACTTCGCAGCCACTGTCGCTTTTGAAATGTATTCAGCCGCGTCATTCATTCACAGAGATCTGCGAACTAATAAACTACAAGTCCTGTCTGGCACTGCGGTACACAAACTTGTAGATCTCAATGGAGCGCGTGTGTGGTGATCACCGTCCTCGTAGTCCATTGACACTTCCTCCAACTCAGAAACCTGCACCTCCGTATGGGTAGAGAGCTAGAGGAGGGGTCAGCAGGAGCCTGACATTGCACCCGCCATTCACTGATCACAGGCGCTATGCTCTGCAGGCTGATTTGCAAACAAGAAATATAAATGCATGTTTTTTGTGTGTGTGTGTTTTGGTGTAAATATGTGTGTATTTAATATTTTGTAAAGGTGGGCGTTTTTGAATGGTTTTACACACTTTTTTTGTAGTAGGAGGAGAAGATTGGAATTTAAACATAATGCTCTTCCAAAAATGCAATTAAAAAAAAAAAAAAAAAAAAAAAAAAAAAAAAAAAAAAAAAAAAAAACACAGCATGTACATGCGTTTTACATGCAGTTTTCATGTGTTCCCATTGAGGTCTATGGGGCACCAAAGAAGCACCCGCACGTTTTCAAAAATCACACTGCATCATGATGCACTGATGTGACTGGGCATCACGAAAAATGTAATTTCTGTTGCTGTGCAAGGCATTGCAAAAGCAGACACAGGAGAAATCACACTATTTATTATTACAGGTACTGGGAAAACAAGAAAAAAGGAAGGCGCACACACCTAGTGCATTACCATAAATAATTTAATGAAAGTAAAAAAGTTAAAAGAGGATATTTGAGAAACCAACATGGAATATATGAGTTCCATGTTGGTCACTCAAATATATTGTTCGGTCTGGCAGTCCAGAGTAGTGTAGCTCTGAGGAAGGGGGTGCCCCTGAAACGCGTCAGCTTTTCATCCTGCCTTGTGTTTGATTTTACCACGTCTTGTCTCCATGTGGCTCTGTGATGCCTATTTTGTGAGTATCCTCTTAACTTTTTTATTTCCATTAAATTATTTATGGTAATGCACTAGGTGTGTGTGCCTTCCTTTTTTCTTGTTTTCCCAGTTTCTTTCGGATTTCCCCATCGGAGGAAGGCAGCATACATCTGGTTTTGCATCCACTACCATCCCGGCTGTCTGCCATCTTGTGGGACCTCTAGCGCTGGACATGACTATTTTTTGCCTTGTATTATTACAGGTACTTATATAGCGTTGTCAATTTACGCAGCACATTACATACATATTGTACATTCACATCAGTCCCTGCCCGCAAGGAGCTTACAATCTAAGGCCATAACTCACATTTATACATGCACATACTAAGGACAATTTGGACAGGAGTCGATTAACCTACCAGCATGTCTTTGGAGTGTAGGAGGAAACCGGAGTACCTGGAGGAAACCCACGCAGGCACAGGGAGAACATGCAACCTCCAGGCAGGTAGTGCCATGGTTGGGATTCAAACCGACGTCCCTAGTACAGCTATGTGGATGTGCTAACCACTTAGCCACTTCCTCTTCAACAACAAATGAGTCCAATGAGTACTGTTCATATCTGTAAGACTTTCAAGTCGTGCCGACTTCAGAGTAGTCCTTGCATTAATTTGGTCCAACTTTGATGCACCTTGAGGTCCATAGACTTCAATGTTAAACCCTCAAAGTCTCATGCAAATCGCACCTGAATAATATAGATGCGGTTTCTGTACTACTTCTGTGTATGACTTTGAAATATGTTTTCATGGAGCTAAAGTTGCAGCAAAGCCGTACTGATCCCAAATCGCATCAAAACTGCAGTAAAATTGCGGCAAAATCGAGTCGCACAAGTGTGAAAGGGGCCTTAGGCTGGCAGAAATGGATGATTTCCGTGCGGCCATCGAATTTGAGTTATCGGGCATGTTGGAATTTCTTTGAAAAACAAACAAATTTCTAATCAACGATGGGAGAATCGTGCGAGAAATATAATCAAAAAAGAAATGTGCAGTTGTGACCTGGAAAGAAAAGAAGATTCCCGGGGCACAAATTTTCTTTTCCGTAACAAGAGGTGAAATTAAAAGGCTTGGTTGGCTGAATTCCGAAATCATGGTGGCACCATCGGATTACAAAACGCATTCAATTTTCAATGGACAAATCGCTCAGCATCCGACCCATGTATGGCTTGCATTAGACTAGGATCACACTAGTGCAGCTGCAAACTGATCCCATTTTCAGTGCCATTTTGTAGTACATTTTTTACGTGATTTTCATACTTTTTTTTTTGGTGAAGGTGACTGGATTTTGTTCACAAAACTCTGCCAAAACACACTTGCATGCGTTCTACATGTGTTTTTGGTGCATTTCCATTGAAGTCTAAGGAGCCCAAATCATGCTGCAACCGTACCAAAGTAGCACCTGCACTGCACCGCATTGATATGAATAACCACCACTGGAAAGAATGTGATTTCCATTGTCATGCGATTCTGTGCAACTGAAGTCACATCTGAATTTGTACTCGTATGAATCAGGCCTTATAACGGGTTCACACTGGTGTGCTGCAGATTGGCCACAATGCAATTGTATGTGCGGTCCCATTGACTTCTATCAGACTGTGTATTTTCTGAAAGGGCAATAAAAATGCAGCACGCAGGATGCACTTTCATGAAAACGCAGGGTCTAATAAAAGTCAATGGGAGTGCACCTAAAACCGCAGATAAATGCATATATAGTCGCGCTGCTGGCGAACTGCAGCACGCTGGTGTGTGCCCACTCTTAGGTCTGGTTCACACCTATGCAGGTTGCAGTTGATGCTTTTTTCGGGTGCTTCTGTGTTGTTCACATGCATTTTTAATGTTTTTTTGGGAGAGGTCTGTTGGAGAAACCAGCAAAAACTGCATTTTTGATGCATTTCTACTGTGTTTCCATTGAAGTCTAAGGAACCAAAAAACGCACCCTGCTGATGGAGGGCCAGTTCACACCACATGCTAGAGCCTCCAATCTGTGACCCCAGCACACAAAGGACAATGGGGGGGGGGCTCCGATCTGTGACCCCAGCACACAAAGGACAATGAGGGGGGCCTCCGATCTGTGACCCCAGCACACAGACAGCGTGGCCGCCTTCCAGCAGCGCGGTGCTCAGCACTTGTACACGTCACATAGTGATACCTTGAGGTGGGTGACGATCCCCGGTTGCTCGGACACCTCGTACTCCCCGGTCACCAGCACATCTTTGTGGATCTCCTCCTTCAGGCACTTCTTACCGCCACCGGGCAGATAGAAGGAGATGGCCCCGGCCCCGACTAGGACAAGACAGGGAAGCAGGAGCTGCAGCACGCGGACCATGTCTACGGAGCGCCAGCAGCAGGTAGGACTGCCGGGGGTTGCTAAGAGACAAGACTGAAGGCTGACTTCCGATGTCGTGTACCATCTGCGTTGCAAGCCTCGCTTCCGGATCGCCCATTGGTTGTTGCTGCGTTCCAATGGGGAGTTGCGTATTCCACCCCCCTCTACAGGTGGTAGACGCTCACTGGAACCATTCAGCTTTGCAATGAGTTGATGTCATCAACTCACACAGAGAGTAGAGGGTGGAAAATGTCACTGGAAACGTGTGAAAGCATAGTACAACTTTTAAAATAATAAATATGGAAAAAGCAAAATCCTCTTGCACCCAGGAGTAAAAAACGGCATGTTTTTACCGATCATAATATAGATACAGTGATGTCTAAAGCCCTGTGCAATAACTGGAGCGTTCAAAGAGTGATTCTCAGACGATTCTGCGTGTTGCATAGGGTAAGCCTATTAGGGTTGCCACCTGTCCGGGATTCATCTGGACAGTTCGGGTTTGGAATCATGAATCACCTGAAACCCGGACACATTGTTCAGACAGGACTGTGGTTTCCCAGCAGGGTCGCTGGCTGTAGTTGTGTAAGCTGCCAGTGCCTGTTACGCTCTCTTTCACACTGCCTAAAGCCAACACAGACGGGAGAGGAGAGAGGGCTTGATCTGCTCTTCTTCCCCTTCTTCCTTCCGCCCCTACCCTTCTGTGTCTGCCCACATTCTAATCCCTGGTGTATAATCCTTGTGCCTCAGAAAAGGAAAGTCGGGGCCGGAAATTTGAAGTCCAGCAGCCTGAGATACATCTGGATGAGAGGTGCTGACTGCCAAGAGGTGAGTGAGCTCACCATCCATCCCTGTCTGTGGCTAAAGTTTCCCCCTTCTCTCTCCTGCCTCTGAGTACACTAAGGTAAATCAGGGTTTTCAGAGCACCCCTTACATCAGAGTTTCCCTTTACACCAGAGGCCATAGTGTTCCCACTTACATCAGAGTCCTCTCTGTGCATCAGAGTTCTCAATGTTCCCCCTTAAATCAGGGTTCCCAGAGCATCCCTTATGTTAGAGTCCCCAGAGTTCTCCCTTACATCAAAGTCTGCAGAGTCCCCTCTTACAGTGTAAGGGAACTCTGCAAGTTCAAATGTAAAAAGGAAACTCTGTGGATTCAGATGTAAAAGGAGAACTTTGTGGACTCTGATGTAAACGAGACTCCTGTGATTAACTTCATATGATTAGAAATGTTATTTAATTGCAAAATATATGTATAGTTTATACTATAAAAAAAATTGCTGTGTGCCGCTATAGTGTTCAGGTTTTGCTTGAAGAAAAGGCAGCAACCCTACAGCCCATTCACTTGAATAGGCTGCCCTAAGCACAAACCTCCTACTCATGGGCATCCGCATCGGGGGGGGGGGGGCATTTTTGAGCTGCCCGTAAATGTTCATTATGGATGGCGGCTGCCCGTGAAAAATGTGCCTGTGGGCTGACATTGGAACTGCGCAGTTCCAAAGCCTGTCGGGCTCGGGCAAGCTCATACATGCTCGGCCGAGCGGGCGCATGCGCGGTGAGTTAATGACCATGGCTGCTGGAGGCTCCCACCACTCCACTGTGAGTACAGCCACAGCCCGGAGACCAGGGCCGATCCTAGGGTTACAGATGCCTGGGTGCAGAAATAGTTCTGGCGCCCCCACAGGGCGTGGTCATCGTACTAACCCCTCCCCTCTACAAATGTTTCTATGGAAACGACTCAAACACAGAGATGCTTCCCTAAGGAGGCTTCATTGCCCTGGGATCCTCCCATGATCTCTTAACAATAAACAAAATACAGGCAGAGAAGCAGAGTACTCTAATGGCACCTAAAGGGGGGTCTCTCTAATGGACACAGAGAAGGCCACTGTTAGAGAGTCTGTTAGAAAGAGCCCCCAGACATACTGTAGACTTAGTAAAGAAATGGTCAGAGACTGTAGACATAGTACAGGAGATGGTCAGAGATTGCAGTCATACTACAGGAGATGGTCAGAAACTGCAGACATGATACAGAAGATGGTCAGAGACAGCAGACATGATACAAGAGATGGTAAGAGACAGCAGACATGATACAAGAGATGGTCAGAGACTGCAGACATGATACAAGAGATGGTCAGAGACTGCAGACATGGTACGGGAGATGGTCAGAGACTGCAGACATATTACAAGAGAAGGTCAGAGACTGCAGACATGATACAAGAGATGGTCAGAGACTGCAGACATGGTACGGGAGATGGTCAGAGACTGCAGACATATTACAGGAGATGGTCAGAGACGGCAGACATACTACAGGAGATAGTCAGAGACTGCAGACATGATACAAGAGATGGTCAAAGACTGCAGACATATTGCAGGAGATGGTCAGAGACTGCAGACATGATATAGGAGATGGTCAGAGACTGCAGACATATTACAGGGGATGGTCAGAGACTGCAGACATGATACAGGAGATGGTAAGAGACTGCGGACATACTACAGGAGATGGTCAGAGTCTGTAGACATGATACAGGAAATGGGCAGAGACTGCAGAAATTAAACCAGAGACCAATGCAGCCTCACCAGTGCCCATCAAATGCAGCCTACCAGTGCCCACCAACTGCAGCCTTATCAGTGCCCACCAAATGCAGCCTACCAGTGCCCACCAATTGCAGCCTACCAGTGCCCACCAATTGAAGCCTACCAGTGCCCACCAATTGCATCCTACCAGTGCCCACCAATTGCAGCCTACCAGTGCCCACCAAATGCAGCTTATCAGTGCCCATGAATTGCAGCCTTATCAGTGCAAACAAAATGCAGCTTATCAGTGCCCACCAATTGCAGCCTTATCAGTGCCCACCAAATGCACCTTTTCAGTACCTACCAATTGCAGCTTACCAAATGCAGCCTACCAGTGCCCATCAAATGCAGCTTACCAGTGCACACCAAATGCAGCCTTATCACTGCCCATCAAATGCAACCTACCAGTGCCCATCAAATGCAGCCTCATCAGTGCTCATCAAATGCAGCCTCATCAGTGCCCATCAAATGCAGCCTACCAGTGTCCACCAAATGCAGCCTACCAGTGCCCACCAGTTGCAGCCTACCAGTGCCCACCTATTGCAGCCTACCAGTGCCCACCAATTGCAGCCTACCAGTGCCCACCAAATGCAGCTTATCGGTGCCCATGAATTGCAGCCTTATCAGTGCGAACAAAATGCAGCTTATCAGTGCCCACCAGTTGCAGCCTTATCAGTGCCCACCAAATGCACCTTTTCAGTACCCACCAATTGCAGCTTACCAAATGCAGCCTACAAGTGCCCATCAAATGCAGCTTACCAGTGCACACCAAATGCAGCCTTATCACTGCCCATCAAATGAAACCTACCAGTGCCCATCAAATGCAGCCTCATCAGTGTCCATCAAATGCAGCCTCATCAGTGCCCATCAAATGCAGCCTACCAGTGTCCACCAAATGCAGCCTCATCAGTGCCCACCAAATGCAGCCTACCAGTGCATAGGTGAAGATGAATTTTGCCTCCCCCCTTCCCCCAACCCATCCACACCATCCTCTTGCTACTCTCTGTCTAAAACCCCCATATACCCCCCCCCCCCACCCTGATCACACCTCCCCAGATACCTACCACTCTGATCACACACACCCAGATACCCCTACACCGATTACACCCCCAGATAACCCACCCCACCCTCATCACATCTCCCCAGATACCCCCACCCTGATTACACCCCTAGATACCCCTATACAGCGCAGAGCACTCCATTTCTACAAGAGAAAGAGGGGGACTGAGAGAGAGAGCAGGCTCAGAGAGGGTTGCTGAGAGAGAGAGGTTGGCTGAGAGAGAGAGAAGGGGTCTCAGAGAGAGGCTGGCTGAGAGAGAGAGGGTGATAGAGAGAGAGGTGGGGCTGAGAGAAAGGGAGGGGCTGTGGGGGGCTGAGAGAGAGGGGTAGAGAGGGGGCTGAGAGACAGAGCAGGCTCAAAAGAGAGGGTGGCTGAGAGAGAGAGGGAGAGAGAGAGATGGTGTCTGGGAGAGGGGAAATTGGGAGAGAGGGGGCCTGAGAGAGAGGGAAGGGCTCAGAGGGTGGTAGACAGAGGGGGGAGCTGAGAGGGCAGGTTCGGAGAGAGGGTGTCAGAGAGAGGGGGTCTCAGAGAGAAGGTGGCTGAGAGAGAGACAGGGGGTCTCAGAGAGAGAGGTGGGGCAGAGAGAGAGGGGGCTGAGAGACAGTGGGGCTGAGAGATAGGGACTCAGAGAGAGGGTGGGGGACTGAGAGAGGGTGGCTGAGAGAGGGTGGTAGACAGAGAGGGGGACTGAGAGAGGGTGGTGGACAGAGAGGGGG
>BLSH010350899.1:73969-94343 GCA_018402905.1 Glandirana rugosa
TATGTCTTTTTTTTCTTTCTTACCACGAAAAGTGTTCAACAAACTTCGAGTGTAGGCGACATTATCATCACATCTCTGTTCTCCTATATCCATGTACAGTTCATACTTGGTCTCGACACCAAGTCGGATATGACTCGGGGACCTATTCCCCAATCTCACCTGTCCCTGGGTGATACCCATTGACTCAATGGTTCCAGGTATACCTGTTCTTTAACTACGTATAATTCATTAATCTCTTTCTCGATACACTCGTCCTACCAAGTTCCCACTGTCCTTTTTATAATCTGTATCCCTTCGCAATTCGTCAAATAAACTGAAAGCCAAGTTCGTGATGAAGATTATTATACTAGCACATATTCTAGAAAGAGTGTGGATTTATTTCCAAATATTTTTTGTATTGTGTATGGTTCACAACATGTTGTGGATTAATGATATGGCGCTGTGATTTATACACATATTATTAGAAGTAGTGCTTGAACCGAAAGTCAAATAAACTGCTTAACGCTTCCCTATGTCTAATATTTTTCCTGTCACCCTTGAACCATCCTGCTCACATAGCTCTTTCTCTAATTACTTAATATGCATCAATTTCTTGTCCATATGGACCTTGGTAACTCAGTTACCCATAGTGGGTCCCTGTCCACTCTAACCCCTTATCCAGGGGCTCAGTATAGGCTGAACCACAGCTCTGGTTCATACTTGACATGTACCTATATCCTCTTGTCTCTACACTACTATTACAGCGGATGTGAGCTTCAAACAACTTGTGAAAAGCACCATTCTTTCTTTTTTTTCTGTATCTATAACACTTCGATGGACAGTAGACAGTGACAACATAACGTATAAACCCCATGCGATACAGTTAGAATAAGGAGAATAGAATAGGCACCATATGTCCTGAAAATGCTTTATCAATCAAGAAAGTCTGATAACTCAAATGTAAGCAAAGGCTTACTTTAGCCGACTGAATATCATCAATAATATGTTGTGTGCATTATAAAGCGCACTTTTCAGCTCTTTTGCATAATGCATTTGAGTGCACTCGTGTTAAAGCAAGAAAGACAGACACAATAGCTGTTCTCACATTGCAAGCTCGTCCATCAGTCCTGCCTACCAATGCTTGCTGGTTTAATTTATAGGGTTGAAACAGGGATAACATAGGGACTTGATGGCTTCACAATCAGCCAATCAGCCTCCAAGGCACAGTCACATGACATGAGCTCCATACAAAACAACAACCAATGACACACTTGTTTATATTCAAATGATACAATAGAAGAGACATGCATGCATGTGGAAAGGTTGGCCAGCCTGGATGAGGGTGGGCGGAGATGCACACACTTCAGATAACAATGAAAGCCATGTGGAAACATGGCTTCCATTGAAGCCAATGCGTTACCTCACAGAGGCTTTCCCACCAAAACCCCACGCATGCAAAGCCAGAACGACCATTACAACAAATCCTATGAAATATAGTTCATAGAGCTATATTTAATAGTGATTATACTACTGTTCCAGTAAAGGGTAAATTATGCACAAAGGAATATAGCTGTGGGTTTCTGCCACATGGATCAGACATGACAGAAAGCTTCCAGACCATTATCCTTACATAAAAGGCAATACTGATTCCATACCGCAAGTACGTCCCCGCCAAGCGGATCAATCTGTACATAATACAGGGGTCCCCCGATTGACGGTAATATACCCACGCCACGGAACGTGTATCGCACCTCAAAGATCCGGACCAGCGTTCGCTCCAGCGTTAACCGCTCAGAGCGCCTACCGGCTGGGATGATCGGGCCGGTAGTGTATGGTTACCAAATAATGGAAGGTTCCCATTGTAAGTGGCCTGTCCTCAATATCGGTTAAAACCACATTCGCTATACACAGCGAATACCGGTAAACCGACACTGGGAGACATGTGACAATACATAATTAACACATCCTAAATTTCTACAACAGTTCATCCTCTTGTCATATGCTCCCATGTGTCCCTCGATGAATTTTGATCATCCTCTAAACACGAGCACCAGTCCATTCAAAAAGAAAAAAAGAAACATTCAGTCCATTCATTGAGTCCAAAAATTAAAGTAAAGGAGTATGAACAAAAGAAAACCATGGTTGACACGTATTCTTCGGGAGGGATGACTCAGAGGGAAAGCATAATGTGGGGGTTATAGCGATCGCTGGAATCCTCAGCATCTGGTACATGAGCTGGACTTCAGGGGACCTCTTGTCTTGGCTAGGAAGATGTGGTCATCTGCTCGGGCTTTGGTGACTTGATCGATCAGGCAGCAGGAACATCTCATCATGGCATATAGAAGGAATAGAAACAAAAACAACATGGAAAACAAGAACTCCCCAAAACCTCCCAACCCCTTTAGGAAGGATTCCAACCTTCACTGGCTATAGCTCTGGCTCTCCCTAACAGGGACCTAACGTTATCCATATGGACTTGGACCTTGTAACTAGTGCCTGTCATCCAGGTACAACAGTCTTCTGCTATGAACTCACAGAAACCCCTCTTTTGCGCTAAAAGATAATTGAGTGTCATAATTTCCTGTAATAGACTCTGTCGCTGTTCCTGTGAGATCTCCCTCACAGCTTCAACGGTTTCATTGAACACCCCATCCACAATGGATGAGAAATTGTTCAATCATTTTCTAAATCCAATCCCCCACCTTGTCCAAGCAGGAAACCATGCCCAGGCCTTGTTGGAGTTGGTTAACAATTCCCTTTGAGCTGTCCCTGCCATTCTTACCTTCTTTCGCGCCATCAGATCATAACGATCGGCCACAGTGTGAAATGCTGGGACGAGTTTCACCATGCTCGCATTAGGGGGTATTAACTTATAAGCTGTAGAACTGCATAAGAAGTAGTAGGGGCCTGTTAGAGTCGCACAGGGGGACTCTAACGGTCCCGTGCATTGCGCAATAACAGGACAGTCTGGGGGATTCCTCCCTCATTCTGTATGTCACACTCTTCCTACCAACAGATGTAATGTCAGCAAGTGTATGTGCTGGAGGAAGAAGGAGTGTATATACGGCAGTGAATATAGAAGGTCCCGTGATTAATTCTTGGGCATCCCACAGTAATTCCTATCCCCATCCAAGTTTAACCCCTAAATAAAACAAAAAAACAAAATACTGTTCAGTGACTCAGGGTGTGTGGAAATTGTGTGATTTAGGGCAGCAGGCAGGTGGACCACAACTACCAGCCACCCCTAAGGGGGCACATGGCTACACTTAAGATTGCAGAGAAGCCTAAGCACACAGCCAAGACAGCTGATTGGAGGAAAGGCACACACCCTCTCCTCATAGGTAGAGACTTGCAGCTCAGTTCATTGTTTTGTTCAGCACGGTGCTGATCTATTTATAGCAACATACCCAACACAAAACTCCGGCTGCTGTTATCATAATGAGACGGAAACTTGTCAGGCTGATAACAGAGGAAGTGCAGGACAGAGCTACCAGACACAGGGCTTTGAAGAGAGATAAGAAAACTCTGCAGGTCTATGTGGCCAGCTCAAATTTCATGAATCAGGTTGACATCCACTTTAAGACAGTCCCCCCATTATAGACGAGCCCCTTGTGTGCAGTGCTATGTGGAATCCTTTCTGAAGACGTGGTCCCGTATACTACACACTTGTACAGGTGTAAGTGTTGCATTGAGAGGGACATGCAGAGCCTATGCCCATTCCACCAGTCAGTGTACTCTGCCATCTCACTCCCAGTAGCAGAATGGGGTCCTGCAGACCCTTTCTGACCAGACCGTGACGCTAGTCCACTCCTGGTGTCCGACATAGACAGACAGCTAAGGAGGAAGCCTTAACACCAGACCCTCTCGCTATCAGAGAGCCTGTCACCCTACCAGGTACTACCCCAACGATTGGTTGCAGTTAATCTTTTGCTGCTGAAATGTGACCAGAACCTTTTGTGTGCTGTTACAGGCTGTTGCCATCGAGACATAGCTGGCATGTCTCAAAGAGAGAAGTTCAAGCTTGATCAAATTCCAAAAACTGGTGCTCCATAGAAGGACTGCAAGTCTCTGCACAGTCCCGATGTCTTGTCGTTGACCCGACCTGACCTGACCCTTGAGATCCGAACCTCTTCATTTTATATATCACAGCACAGGAGGATGGACCCCAAAAGCCCGCAAAATGTTAGCAGTGGAATATAACAGAGTTAACCCCTCCTCTCCCCAACCTGGGCAGCCACGCTAATCTAACTAGCATTTACACTGTAGGCAGAGGCGTGACTGGAACCTTCAGGGTCCCAGTGCAAGAAATGATGAAGGGCCCCCCTGACCCGTGGCCAGGGCCCTTCCCTCTTCCCACTGATCCTGGGGCCCTTTACTCCCTTTGCGGGGCCCTTTATTACAGTCTCACAGCAGGACCCTTTCACAAGTTCTGCAGCGGGACCCCTTTCTGCCATCTTCGGACCTCCACATGGTGGGGAAATGCCAGGGCGCAAGTGTGACCTTTGCAATCCTGATACTTCCCTCACTGGTGTCAGTTTTTAATTTTTGTTATTTTAATTTTATTATTTTTACCATTTTATTTTTTTTGTTTTCAATATTTTTAATAAGTTTTCAAGTAAGATGTAGTAACAATGAGAGAGAAAAAAAATCAAGATACAAAGGTTCAGCCCATATCAGGGTCATACTAAAGGATAATACAGAAATAAAGTAAGAGACATCCAAACAAATTATACAAAGAAATAGAATGGTCCTCTGACATTGAAGGCAAGCTAGTTCCGGCGCGCGCGAGTCCGCCTAACCCCCCAGCCCCTCAAATGGGAACAAGCTGAGGCGAGGGGAGAAAGCGGGCCCAACGCACCCACCAACTATGCAAATATTGTAGACTGAGAAACATAACGGATACTCATGAGGCAGGATATACCAACTCATGTAAACTTGACATAATCCTATGATGAACCTAACCTCAGATAGGAAAAGACCAGATAAAAGAAGAAAGAATTAAAAAAGAAATAAGGAAAGAAGAAGTAGAAGAGAAAAGGAGTCAATCAGGGAAGTTAGGGGCGGGGAAGGGATGAGTGTGGACAGCCTGGGATTAGGGAAATCCCCATATGTGTTGCCCAGGGTTGCCAGATGGCCTCAAATTTTGTTGTGGATTCAGTGATAACACTGGATAATTTTTCTTGCTCCATAATCCAAGAAATTTTCTGGCGAGCCGCTTCAAAGGAAATTTTGGGTTGTTTCCAAGCCTTAGCTATTGTGAGTTTGGCTCCGAGGAGGATGAAGTGTATTAATTGACAGGAATGTTTAGGGACTCTGGGGAGGTCTGCATTCAATAGAGCAATAGTCGGAGACCTGGGGAGGTGGCAGTTTGTGACTAGGAAGATCAGGTTGAAAATCCTCTTCCAAAAGGTCCTTATCCTGGGGAAGCACCACCAAATATGAAGTGGGCTGCCCAACAACTGGCAATTTCTGAAGCAGAGGGGGTTTGCTGTGGGGAAAAAAAATGCCAATTGCCAATTTAGAAGGAGTAAGGTACCACCTGGTGAGGACCTTGAGGCTGGCTTCGATCAAAGCCACGTTCAGAATACCTTTGTAAGCTCTAGAGCAGTCGGTCTGCCATCTCTCCAAACTCCACTCAAGCTGAAGGTCCTCCTCCCAGGCCCTCGTGTAGCTGCCCTTGGAGGTGGGTAGGGAAAGTGACTGATAAATAACTGAAATGCCGCCCCTCTGGTCCCTGGCTTGCCCACACCATTGTTGGTAATGGGTAATTGAAGGAGGAAAGGGTTTATTATCCCAGCGGGAGTGAAAGCAGTGATGATTTTGTCTGAATCTAAAATGTTCGGACTCAGGCATTTCTAGTTTTGAGATGCAATGACTCATTGTAATGGGGCCTGACGAATTAAAGAAGTGTCCAATCCGGTACAACCCTTTGTCCAGCCACCATCTGAAAGCGCTAATGTTGAGACCTGGGGGAAAAGCTTGGTTGTGAAATATGTGAGCTAGGGGTTTAATTTCAGACACTAGGGAAGAGGATGTTCTCATATTGTCCCAGAGAGCAAAGGATTGCGATAGGATCTGGGCTAAAATTGGAGGCCTGTTTTTAGGGGGCATCCACAATAGGAAATCTAGTGTGAAAGAGGGAACTGCCTGCCTTTCTATCTGTGTCCAGTCAGGTTTTTCATATTTCGAGTACACTATAGAAAGTTGGGCTATTCTAGCTGCTTGATAATACCACTGAAACCGTGGGAGCCCTAGCCCCCCCTTGGTTCTGTGTTGAAAAAGCGTTCTTTGGGGTAGTCTATGGCCTGACCCCTGCCAAATAAATTTGAGGACCTTCTGTTGGAACTTGCGTAAGTGATCCTGTCTTACCAGGATGGACAGGGATCTGAAAAGGTATAAGAGCCTTGGGAGTAGAGTAATTTTGACAGAGTTAATTCTGCCTAGCAAGGATAGTCCAGCTCCAGACCACCCCTTTAAATCAGCCTCGAGTTTCTTTTAGATGGGGGGGAAGTTAAGTGGATAGAGGAGGTCTGTTCTGGGGGTTAGGTTTATTCCTAAGTATTTGATGTGAGAGTCATTCCATTGGAATTTGAATGTCTTTTTGAGTTTCACGACCTGATCAGGTTGCAATGAAACATTAAGGGCCTGCGATTTGGCATAATTGATCTTTAGACCTGAGCAGGCTGCAACATCATCAAGGAGTTTGAAGAGATTGGGAAGGGAGGTTAGTAGGGAAGTAATGAAGAGGAGAATGTCATCAGTGAACAAGCCGCATTTATGGGACTGGGGGCCACAAGATAATCCTTTGATATTTGGGTTATGGCATATTGCAATCGCTAGTAATTCTATAGCAATAGCGAATAGTAAAGGCGATAGCGGGCATCCCTGTCTCGTACCTCTGGCAATGCTGTCCGGGCTCGAAAGCTGACCCCTAAGGCGAATAACTGCTTTTGGAGTGGAGTAGAGGGCATGCAGTGTATTTCTAAATCTATTGCCAAATCCACATTGTTCTAGAATGGTGAAGATATATGGCCAGGAGACAGTGTCAAGGGCTTTTTGTAAGTCTAGTGATAAGAGCATTCCTCTTTGTTTGGGACCATTATCCCAGTTAGAGTTGATTGCCTTCCTAATTTGATCTGGACCCTGTCTACCTGGGATAAATCCCACCTGGTCCTTATGCACATACAGATTTATGAAGGAAGCTAGGCGGTTCGCAGGTACCTTTGTGAGGATCTTAAGGTCGTTATTGATGAGGGAGATGGGTCTATAAGAGATGGCTTCTTCTGGGTTTTTATCGGGTTTGGGGATGACTGTGATGAAGGCTGTGTTTAGATGGGGATCTAGCAGGGTGCCATTGACTTTATAGTTGAAGAATCTTGCTAAGAAGGGAGCTAAGGTGTTGGCCAATGTTTTGTAGTATAGGGCCGATAGGCCGTCTGGGCCTGGGGCCGAGCCTGTCATAAGGTTCTTGATTACCTCAAGGATTTCCTCCTCAGTTATGGGTTCCTCCACCATGACTCTATGGGTAGAAGAAAGAGAGGGTAGGGGCAAATCCCTCAGGAAGTCATTAGTCGTTTGATGCCCAACCTTTTTATCTGTGCTATATAGATCAGAGTAGAAGCTTTGAAAAGCTTTTAGAATTTTGTGCGGCTCGGCGGTGGGGGGTCCACCATCGACCCTGTTTCTAGGGATGGTTTGGTTTTTGATCCTCGGGGTGAGCCTGAGTACCAGCATGGAGCCAATCCTGTCTTTCTGTGAATAAAATTTTGCATAGTTCCACCGAATACGTTTTTCAGCCGAGGCCTTTCTTATTTTGCGAGGCTATCTGAATGAATTTGCCTCTGATGGTAGCCTTATGGGCTGCCCAGAGGGTTTCTGGAGAGACCTCTTGGCATCCGTTTAAGCTGAAATATTCTCTGATTGCATCATCTATTTCTTTCACTCTAACCGAGTTGCAAAGGATTGTCTCATTCAACCTCCATTGATGGGAAGGATTACATGAAGGTAGTTTTGCAAGAGATAGAATGACCAGTGAGTGGTCTGAACATGCTGTGTCTTTGATGGTAACCGATTTTGATGCATGGATTAAAGATGGGGAAGTCAGGATGTGATCAATCCTAGCGTAGGATTGATGAGGGCATGAGAAGTGAGTGAGGCTGGATTCACACCATTGCGGTGCGAATTCCAGCCTCTCTGCTGCAGGGAAGGGACGGAGCCGCCGTTCGGCGGCTCCTGTCCGTTCCCACAGCGCAGCAGCTGCGGGGGGAGAGATGGGGGAGGAGCCGCGAGCAGGGGAAAATATCCCCTTTCAGTGCGGAGTGCATCTCCGTGTTAGATGCGCTCCCACTGGACTCAACGGGCTGGGAATTCGCACCGCATTGCACAAAAAACGTGTGCGTTTTTTGTGCAATGCGGAGTGCGAATGCACCGCACAGATGTGAACTGGACACATTGAAAACAATGTGTTTTCAAGTGTCCTGCGAATTGGATGCGGTTTAAGCCGCATCCAATTCGCATAGGTGTGAACCCAGCCTCAAGTCTCGCTTAGTGGGGTTTAATTCCCTCCAGATATCGACTAGGTCTTGTGGGTGAATGAGTTTAGTGATTTTAAGGCTTGAATTAGTGGGGGGGGGGGTCAGTTGAGCTCCAGGGGGTCTGGATTTATCTAATTGCTGGTCGAAGGCAGTGTTTGAGTCTCCTCCACATATAACTAAGCCTTCCAACAGGGGATTAAGTGTTTTGAATAGTGCTTGAAAGAATAGGGATTGGCCCTTATTAGGGGCATAATAGGAGACCAGGGAATATAGCTGGTCGTTCAATGTACCCTTAACTAGAATGAACCTCCCCTCCTGGTATTTATGGATTGTCTGGCATGTAAAGCTGCAGTGTTTTGAGAATAGTATTGCCACTCCCTTAGTCTTGTCTTGTGCATTAGCAATGTGAAACATGGGGAAGTGGGGGTGAAGGTATTTAGGGTCGTACCGGATCGGGAAATGGGTCTCCTGAACCATTACAATATCTAATCTTAGTCTTTTGTATTCCTCGAGGATCTTCCTCCTTTTAACAGGGGAATTTAGGCCCTGGACATTATGCAAAGCAATTTTGTAGAGAGAAGGTGTGGTGTGGCTAGCCATGGTGTGAGGAGGGAATCTTGGCAGCTATAGATAAGTCACGTACCCATGGGTGGAGCTTTGGGGAACGTCTTAGGACTCCTGGAAGAAAAAGCATCGGGAACTCAGAAGGATATTGGGAATCCATCCCCCGACTGACTGAAGAGAAGAAAAAGATAAGAGAGAGAGAGAATAAAGAAAGAGCATAAATAACAAACAAACAAGAGGGTCGTCTAGGAGACCCTTTAGTTCAAGGAGGGAGGAATCCTCCTGGACCCCGAGTGTAGGTCGTCCACCCCAATGTGAGGGGCGGACGTCTTATTCCAAGATGGCGGACTAGCAGCGATCAGGGGGCAAGAGGGTGTGCATGGGGGACCAGGCCACGTCCCAGCAGCACGGGATAAACAAAACCTAGTATGATTCACAGCAGCAGGCAAATGTAATACACATACAAGTGAGTAATGGGAGAGCCGTCTGTTGCAAATGGAGGCTTCAATGAAGAACTCTGACCAACTATCGAGTCCAGTCCCAGTTATTTTGGGACCTAGCGTAGAGAGCCTAACTGGAAGCAGTCCACTCTAGGGCCAGTGCTCCTTGGGGGGCACATGGTAAACTATAAACAAAGGCCAACTGGGCTAAAAAGTAGTGATAGTCTGTGGCAGTCAGATAGAAGTGGGGGTCATGAACCCCATCCAGAAAGCAATCCGCTAAGAGCGGGCCATCAAAAGTGGTATAAATGAGAGCCTGAAAGCAGGTCAGTACAGGTTAGGGGGGGTAAATTGTCCTTGGATCTTTTGGATTTAGACTTGCTCCAGAGGGGAGTGATGGGGCTCGCCGGTGGAGGGCGTTTAGTTGATCCTGAGGCAGTACTGGAACAGTCCATAGGAGCCTCTTGAGAGATTAACTTTAGGTCTAGGAGGATCCTTTCGCCTTCCGGGAATGAAGAGAAGGAGATAGTTTTACCATCACATGTGGCTGGGCCGCGGTGGCCATCTTGGTACACCCGGCTCCGGCCTGGGAATAGAACTGCGGCACCAAACTTCTCCTGGCCGATGCGCCAGACATCTGGGGGTGTGTGGGGGTGAGTCCGGAGGACGAGCGACCCGAGTCCAGGATTGCCTGCCCGCTGTGTTGGGCTGAAAAGCTGCCGGTAGATGGACCTGGCTTAAGTGGCCATCATGGAGCTTCCGCACATGCGCACTGTTTTTTTATTATTTTTTTACAATTTTTTTTAGGAGCCCTGTTGGGGGGGCTTTGATGAGATATCAGGGGTCTAAACAAACCTCAGCCCTCAATCTCCATCTGTGTAGCCTCAGCTGCACAGAATGAATGGACAGAAATAAATGTGTACCAAGCCTCCCAATACAGCAGCTGGCAGGAGAGAGGAGGGGGGAAGATGGCAGGGAGACCAGGGGAGCACACGGACCTAGGAACAGCAGAAAAGTGAATTGGATAGGAGGGGTGGTGGGGGCAGCATACAGAGGAATCCATTCCATTAGGAGGAAAACGGAGGACATCGGTTCCTCTAAATGCCGCATCCATCCCTCCTATCCAGGTGTACAGGGGAGGCACATAGGCCCCCTAGAGCATGGGGCCCGGTTGCAACTGCAACCCCTGCAACCACTGTAGTTATGCCCCTGACCGTAGGCAACCTGCCTACACATTTCCCTCTTTACTCACAAGCCATCCTGGCTGCGACCCACATACAAAACTATAAAAGAGTAGCGGGATGTCTTCTGGGAACAGGATGGACTGTGGGTGTCAGGGATACCATATGCAGGTATCCAGCAGGGATGGTCAGATCAGTTGGCTGCACTTAAAGGAATCAGGACTAGGTGTAAGGTGAAAATATCAATATATTTATTAGACAAATAACACACACTTCCAACACCAAACACCAGCAAACATAAATGAGCAAGTAAAAGATGAAAACACACCAAACCCCAAAATAAACACCTATCTGACTAACTAAATACAAGTGAAGAAAACACACAAATACAATAAGCAACCAGGGATACCAGATAAGGGGAACAGGGAGCCAGGTACTGGGAGCAGAAGGAGAGCAAGGGAGCAGGTTCAGGAATCAAGTCTCTGGGTCTGGATCGCAGATCAGGGATCAGAGCAGGTCAGGTTCAGGCATGGACACAGCTTGCAGGGAAAATACCGAAGCACTGGGATAGGGAGCAAGGCGGGCTTATATGGACCCAGCAGACCCATCAGGTGCAGCTTAATGACCTGTAAGCTCAATCTCCTGGGAGACTCCCGCTGGTGGCCACCAGAACTACACTATTTAGTTTTCCAAACACTGCCACCAGCAGGAGACCCAAGCAAGGACACAGGTCCTGACAGTTCCCCCTCCTTGAGGCGCGGCCTCCGGACGCTCCATTCTGCTGTTAACTGGAGAGTCCTTGTGGGTGCAGGAACAGTCCAGCAAAGTTACCCCTCCATGTCTGTGGACTATTACACTTCTCTGACCAGAGCTCTTTAACCTGCTGGGTGGCGTGTCATCCAAATCAGGTACTGGAACAAACCCCCCACCACCAGGGTCTGGAGGTCTGAGTCCGGTACCAACAGCTAGCCAGACATCAGGCCTGAAACCAGCAGGTGCAGGCAACACAGGGACATCGAAATCAGCCTGGGCATCAAGCTGGGGGAAAACAGTGGCAAGCTGGGCATTAGGTAGCCAAACATCCACAGGCACTGGATCATCAGGCACCTGGTCATCACACTGGGTAGTAGGCATCGGGTCATCAGGCACTGGATCATCAGGTACCGGGTCATCACACTGGGTAGTAGGCACTGGGTCATCAGGCACGGGATCAGCGGGCACCAGGTCGTCACACTGGGTAGTGGGCACCGGGTCGGCAGGCACAGAGTCATAAGGCACTGGATCAGGGCGCACAGAGTCATCAGGCACTGGATCAGCAGGCCCCAGGTCATCACACTGGGCAGCGGGCACCGGGTCGTCACACTGGGCAGCGGGCACCGTGTCGTCACACTGGGCAGCGGTCACAGAGTCATCAGGCATTGGATCAGCAGGCACCGGGTCGTCACACTGGGCAGCAGGCACCGGGTCCTCACACTGGGCAGCAGGCACCGGGTCGTCACACTGGGCAGCAGGCACCGGGTCGTCACACTGGGCAGCAGGCACCGGGTCAGCAGGCACAGGAACAACGGGCACAGGAACGGGCTGGACAATGGACACAGGAACGGGTTGGACAGCGGACACAGGAACAGCGGGCACAGAGTCATCACACTGGGTAGTAGACATCGGGTCATCAGGCAATGGATCAGCGGGTGCTGGGTCGTCACACTGGGCAGCGGGCGCCGGGTCGTCACACTGGGCAGCAGGCGCCGGGTCGTCACACTGGGCAGCAGGCGCCGGGTCGTCACACTGGGCAGCAGGCGCCGGGTCGCCACACTGGGCAGCAGGCACAGGATCAGCAGGCCGGACAGCGGGCACAGGGTCAGCGGGTACAGGAACAACGGACATAGCATCAGCGGGCACAGGATCAGCAGGCTGGACAGTGGGCACAGGATCAGCAGGCTGGACAGCTGGCACAGGATCAGCAGGCTGGACAGCTGGCACAGGATCAGCAGGCTGGACAGTGGGCACAGGATCAACAGCTGACACAGGATCAGCAGGCATAGGATCAGCAGGCCTGACAGCGGGCACGACAGCTGGCGCAGGATTAGCAGGCCGGACAGCGGGCACAGGAGCAGCGGGCACAGGAGCAGCGGGCACGACAGCTGGCACGACAGCTGGCACGACAGCTGGCGCAGGATTAGCAGGCCGGACAGCGGGCACAGGAGCAGCGGGCACAGGAGCAGCGGGCACGACAGCGGGCACGACAGCGGGCGCAGGATTAGCAGGCCGGACAGCGGGCACAGGAACAGCGGGCACAGGAACAGCGGGCACAGGAGCAGCGGGCACAGGAGCAGCGGGCACAGGATCAACAGGCTGGACAGCTGGCACAGGATCAGCGGGCATAGGATCAGCAGGCACGACAGCAGGCACAACAGCTGGCACAGGAACAGCGGGCACAACAGCTGGCACAGGATCAGCAGGCTGGACAGCGGGCACAGGATCAGCAGGCCGGACAGCGGGCACAGGAACAGCGGGCTGGATGGAAGGCATGGCAGCAGGTACCGGAACAGGCTGGGCGGCAGGCATGGCAGTGGGCACTGGGACAGCAGGCTGGGCATCAGGAATAGCCACAAAGAGGGCATCAGGAACAATGAAGTCAAATTGAATAGCCGGCAAAGAGTCCATAGGGCCAGACTGGGTGAAGGACAGAGAACCAGTACAGTTAGGTGAAATAGTGACAGGCAGGTGGGAAACAGAGGGTCCAATTTTCATGGGTTGAACCAAGGTGGCAGATGTGGAGGCAGACTGGAACAGATCAGTTGTTGAAGCAGACTGAATCAGATTGGCAGGTGTGGAGGCAGGATTGGATAGTGGTAGGATTGTGCAGGTTGGGAAAAACTTCTGTTTCTTTTTGGGTTTAGTCACAGCAATTCTGTATGGGGATGCAGGGCTGTAAGTAGTGGGTGCAGCTGATGGAGGAGAAGAGCAGGAGGATGGTAAAAAAGAGGGAGCAGTTGTTGAGGATTTTTGTGGGGTATATTGGGCTGCAACTGTGGTTGCTATGGGCGATGGAGGAAAAGACATTTCAGCAGCCAGTTGTCTGGCCACAGGACTGGGTGGTTGCAGGCTGAGAGAGGCTGAGTGCAATATTTTTGACCATGCTTGTAATAAAGGTTGCACAAAATCAGATTTGCATACTGCCTGTCTGACCAGTGATTGCACAGAATCAATACACTCCCTTAGCACCTGTTGGGAACATGCTGAGTAGTGTTCAAAGAAAAAGGCTGAGTGGTCTTCCAGTAACCAAACCAATGAAACCACCTGCATTAAACTGAAAGGTGGGGTGTAATCATCACCACCACTAGGGACACCAGACAAAGCCAACTCTGCACAAATTTGAATGAGTGGCTGAATCTCTTCAAACAAAAATCTGCCTTGGTCAACAAAAGAGTGAGCCAGACGGATGCATTCCAACAATTGCTCCCTAGTCTGCTCTTTCAAAATCTGGCAACAATAATCCCTGTCTTCTGTTGCAAGCAGTGAGAAATACAAAATATCTTCAGCATGCATCTTGCAGCAGTTAGCAATGCTCAGACCTGATTCCCAGGTGCAGCCGATCTGATTGTATGGCTTCGGTATTATGTCAGGGATACCATATGCAGGTATCCAGCAGAGATGGTCACATCAGTTGGCTGCACTTAAAGGAATCAGGACTAGGTGTAAGGTGAAAATATCAATATATTTATTAGACAAATAACACACACTTCCAACACCAAACACCAGCAAACTTAAATGAGCAAGTAAAAGATGAAAACACACCAAACCCCAAAATAAACACCTATCTGACTAACTAAATACAAGTGAAGAAAACACACAAATACAATAAGCAACCAGGGATACCAGATAAGGGGAACAGGGAGCCAGGTACTGGGAGCAGAAGGAGAGCAAGGGAGCAGGTTCAGGAATCAAGTCTCTGGGTCTGGGTCTGGATCGCAGATCAGGGATCAGAGCAGGTCAGGTTCAGGCATGGACACAGCTTGCAGGGAAAATACCGAAGCACTGGGATAGGGAGCAAGGCGGGCTTATATGGACCCAGCAGACCCATCAGGTGCAGCTTAATGACCTGTAAACTCAATCTCCTGGGAGACTCCCGCTGGTGGCCACCAGAACTACACCATTTCGTTTTCCAAACACTGCCACCAGCAGGAGACCCAAGCAAGGACACAGGTCCTGACAGTGGGGTACTGATGATCGGGTCTGACAATCTCAGCAATGTCCATGTAGATATGCTGGCCAATGCTAAACTCCCTGTACAGGTGGTGAAACTCAGCTTCCACATGCTCCTTTTGTTTACTAAAGCTTCGAAGATGTTCAGGGATGTGAAGCCTTTCACAGATGGCGTGGCTGTAAATCTTGGGCCTTTTTTGCTCATGCTGGAGGAACAGAGTCTCAGGCGCATATGGGAACACACGTCAGTGTTTCTCCCACACACGAGTGTCAAAGTAGCACTGTAGTCAGGCCAGTCTGGTGACCCTGGCCCTGAAGTGGACATTCCATTTGGGTAGAAAAGCATCCACACTGTACTGTACTTGTACCCTGTCCTATTAATGGGTGCTGTGGGCTTGATCCCGACTCCCTGGATGATCCTTCCAAGCTGAACGAAGCATCTTGGCTGGAGGTTCCTGAGAGGTGTTGACTTTGCTGTTCATGGGTGTTGTAGGTAATCCATCAACATCAAAGTCAACTGGGGGCTCAACCTCGTATAGTGGCTGGAACAGAAGCACTTTGCATTGTATACATCGGAACTGGATGTGAAGGAGGAACAAATGTCTCTGGCAACAGAGACAGATGACCTGCAGCTCCAAGCGGAAACCAATACGACATTGGGTGGGCTTGTACCGAACCCTAGAGTTGTGGCAGTAGCTGGTTGTATTCCAGGTCATTCCAGGCTCTGTGGCTATATATGACCCTTATCTATTTCTCTGCCAATTCAGTGAGGGTACCTTGTGTGAGATCCAATCAGCAAGCCACATACCACTCTCCATGTGCAAACCTTGGCAAGGTCCAAACTAACTAAACTACAGCCATGGTCTCTTTGGGGGTGATCTTCAGGTGCACACGGTAGGCATAGCCCCACGTTGGCTGGCAAATGTAAGAGTAGGTTGCGCTTCTTGTGATGGACAGGTGATCTCTCCTCCACATGTTCCTCATTAACTCGGACACCAAGCGTAATGGTAACACAGGAGGCCTACCCTGGGGTGAGTTCTTTTGGGCTACGCCAGGCAACCAGAAGGATCATATGCTGTAACAGTGGGTTTACACCTTGCCTGAGAGCATTCTCATCATTGCCAGGACCCAACAAGGACCACAGTCATGTGACAAATCAAACATTAAGGAAGTCCTTCCACTCATAGACAAGCCACTTCTGTACAGTGCTATGTAGGCAACCTGCCAACACACACGTGTTTACGAGCCTTTAAACATGATTACACATGTAGCCCCCTGTTACTAAATGTGGGGCTATAATGTAAATTTGCATACACACAAGGACAATTTGGTCCTGGGACTTTAAATGAGACATGCCACATATGAACAAAAGTACAAGCGTATAAAAATGATTATTTTATTCACATACTGTATAAAGATTGACATAATGATAAACATAATCATTTGCAGAGATCTGGCCATCAAGGGCCCTGAGAAGAGCTGACATAACACAATATAAGTAGAATAAAATTATCATGAATATAAAAACACATAAGAATGATGTAAAAAAGTATACATGAACAGATACATGATAATTGATGTAGAAGTCAGATGGTATACGCATTGGTGTAACTCTATGCATTTCGTGGCTTATAGCCACTCGTCAGGAGTGCAATGCTATGAATTATGATGGGTGTAAATATAAATAAAATGAGTTAATCAGACTCATTGATGTATACAAAATAGGTACAACCATGGATAGGAGGAGTTTCTCCTACTTACATGTTAGCTCAAAAGATTGGTGTAGCTTGAGAGGAAGAGAGGGGAGAGCCATAATTTCAAAATGCTCATTAACCGCGTTACTCGTGAACAAAGATTCCACTGTATATAGATCAGACCAAAATGAGGGACAAATGAGGAGGAAAGAGGGACAGAGGGACTTTGTTCCGATTGAGGGACAGTCCCTCGAAATCAGGGACAGTTGGTAGCTATGTGTGTAGCGGTACCCCCAAAGGAGCTGCTAATGAAATTTATATTTTCCCGAGCCTCCCACTGAATATTCTTGCAGCCAGTCACTATGGCATTTTCACACAGCCAGGTGCACACAAAATCCTGCTTGTTTCCAATGACCAGTCTAGGGAATTAATTTTCAATGCTTTAGGCCTCATACACACGGGCGTTTTGGACGCCCGCGTTTGTAGGCGTTTTTTGCAGCTCTCCATGTTATTCAATGGCCCTCTAAAAACGCCGGCGTTTGTGAGCAGCAGAGGGCGTCGGCGTTAGTGAGCTGCAGCTAGAACGCGGGACCAGTGCGTTCTGAAGCTGCAGCGTCATGACATTTTTGACGCCGAGGCAGCAAAACGCTCAATAACATTGCTTAACGTTGTATACACAGCGTTAAGCCTCGTCAGGCGTTCTATTCAAAATCAATGGTTCCCTATGGGAGCCCATTGATTTGAATAGAAGCCGCACCAGACGTCGGATCATGGTGATCCGACTTGTGGCGCGACTTGTGTGCTAGGTGTCTTAAAGGGGAACCCCCGCAAAAAATTTGCGTGGGTTTCCCCCCCAGAGCATACCAGGCTCTTCGATCTGGCAGGGATTTTAAGAGGAGCCCCCACGTCGAAAAAAACGGCATAGGGTCCCCCCCAAAATCCATACCAGACCCTTATCCGAGCACGCAGCCTGGCAGGCCAGGAAAGGGGGTGGGGACGAGCAAGCGGCCCCCCCTCCTGGACCGTACCAGGCCGCATGCCCTCAACATGGGGAGTATGGGTGCTTTGGGGCAGGGGAAGCTCTGCGCCCCCCACCCCAAAGCACCGTGTCCCCATGTTGATGGGGACAAGAGCCTCTTCCCGACAACCCTGGCCGTTGGTTGTCGGGGTCTGCGGGCGGGGGCTTATCGGAATCTGGAAGCCCCCTTTAACAAGGGGGCCCCCAGATGCCAGGCCCCCCACCCTATGTAAATGAGTATGGGGAAAAAAGTGTACAAAAAAAAAACACTACACAGCTTTTTAAAATATTTTATTAAATCCGCTCCGGCATCTTCTCCCCTCTCTTCTTTCTTCGGCTCTTTTGCGGGGTCTTCTGTCTTCTGAGGGGTCTTCTGCGGGGGTCTTCAGCTCTTTTGCTCTTTTGCTGCTGTCTCCCCGGCTAGCTTCTCCCGCTGCTTCTTCTTCTTCTTCTTCCCCTTCTTCTGGAGATGTTGACTTGTCGCTCTCTTCCACTCGAATGCCGGGTCCGTGCTGCGCGGTTGCCTTATATTGGCATGGGGCGGGTCCACACAATGACGTCATCATCAGCCCCACCCTCATGATGTCACATCCTGGGGCGGGGCTGTGATGTGATGCCCCGCCCCAGGATGTGACATCATGAGGGTGGGGCTGATGATGACGTCATTGTGTGGCCCCGCCCCATGCCAATATAAGGCAACCGCGCAGCACGGACCCAGCATTCGAGTGAAAGAGAGCGACGAGTCAACATCTCCAGAAGAAGGGGAAGAAGAAGAAGAAGCAGCGGCGGGAGAAGCTAGCCGGGGAGACAGCAGCAAAAGAGCTGAAGACCCCCGCAGAAGACCCGCAGAAGACCCCTCAGAAGACAGAAGACCCCGCAAAAGAGCCGAAGAAAGAAGAGAGGAGAGAAGATGCCGGAGCGGATTTAATAAAATATTTTAAAAAGCTGTGTAGTGTTTTTTTTTCGTACACTTTTTTCCCCCAGGTAAATGGGTAGGGGTACGATGTACCCCATACTCATTTACATAGTGTGGGGGCCCGGCATCTGGGGGCCCCCTTGTTAACCACTTCCTTACCGGCGTATAGTAATTATACGTCGGCAAGGTGCACTCCCCATCCTAAGTGGACGTCATATGATGTCCACTTGTTTTCGCCGCTTTGCGGGCCCTCAGGGGACCCCGGCCTTCCGCGATCGAGGTAAAGAGCCAATAATCTTGGCTCTTTACCGCGTGACCGGCTGTGTCCTATCACAGCCGGTCACTGACAACATTGGACACAGGGCGGCGTGCACGCCGCTCGCGCGCGCCCCCGGGGGCGCGCAGCGCGGCGATCAGGGGGCGGGCTTGTCCCCCGGACAAAGCCCAACCCTGATCACGGTAAAGAGCCAATAATATTGGCTCTTTACCACGTGACCGGCTGTGTCCAATCACAGCCGGTCACAAAATGACGGGAATCCGCGGTAACGAGCTGTTACCGGGTTCTCCTCTTCACACACCGATCGTGTGTGAGGAGGAGATAGCGGTAACAGCTCGTTACCACTTACTGTCAGCACCAAGCACACTGATTGCCCTCCCTTCCAATAAAGAGGACCTGTCACCACCCCATCAAAGTACCTGTCACAGCCCATCAGAGTACCTGTCACCTGCCCATCAGAGTACCCGAGTACCTGTCACCTGCCCATAAAAGTACCCGAGTACCTGTCACCATCCCATCAGAGTACCTGTCACCTGCCCATCAAAGTACCCAAGTACCTGTCACCTGCCCATAAAAGTACCCGAGTACCTGTCACCTGCCCATCAGAGTACCCGAGTACCTGTCACCTGCCCATAAAAGTATCCAACTACCTGTCACCTGCCCATCAGAGTACCCGAGTACCTGTCACCTGCCCATAAAAGTATCCAACTACCTGTCACCTGCCCATCAGAGTACCCGAGTACCTGTCACCTGCCCATCAGAGTACCCGAGTACCTGTCACCTGCCCACGAAAGTACCCGAGTACCTGTCACCTGCCCATCTGAGTACCTATCACCTGCCCATCAGAGTATCCGAGTACCTGTCACCTGACCATAAAAGTACCCGAGTACCTGTCACCAGTCCATCACAGTACCCATCATCAACCCATCAGAGTACCCGAGTACCTGTCGCCAGCCCAGCAGAGTATCCGAGCACCTGTCATCAACCCATCTGAGTACCCGAATACCTGTCACCAGTCCATCACAGTACCCGTCATCAACCCATCAGAGTACCCGAGTAGCTGTCACCAGCCCATCAGAGTATCCGAGCGCCTGTCATCAACCCAACTGAGTACCCGAATACCTGTCACCAGCCCATCTGAGTACCCGAGTACCTGTCACCAGCCCATCAAAGTACCTGAGTACCTGTCACCAGCCCATCACAGTACCCGAGTACCTGTCACCATCCCATGAGAGTACCCGAGTACTTGTCACCAGCCCATCAGAGTACCCGAGTACCTGTCACCAGCCCATCAGAGTACCCGAGCACCTGTCATCAACCCATCTGAGTACCCGAATACCTGTCACCAGCCCATCTGAGTACCCAAGTACCTGTCACCAGCCCATCAAAGTACCCGAATACCTGTCACCAGCCCATCAGAGTACATGTGTACTTGTCACCAGTCCATTAGAGTACCCGAGTACCTGTCACCAACCCATCAGGGTATCTGAGTACCTGTCACCAGCCCATCACCGTACCCGAGTACCTGTCACCAGCTCATCAGAGTACCCAAGTACTGGTCACCA
>BLSH010350899.1:115153-126374 GCA_018402905.1 Glandirana rugosa
GACGAAGCGGACCGGAGGACCCTCTGCACTGAGTAGTAAAGGGTCTTCAGTCGCCCAAAGGGACATGACATTTTAGCACAATAAAGGTGTGTCCTTTACTGTACTAAATTCCGCCTGGTTCTAGCTCCTCACGTACTACCAATGGGTAGTACGTGAAGAAAGTCCTTCTCTACGGTCCTTGATGTCTACCTTTACCTTTTCAGGTCGTCACTCTCTTTGTTTTGACACTCATTTTTTATGTACATTAATGATCCGTCAAAATTGGTGAGGTCTAGGCGCGATAACGGCTTGATGCCGAGGTCGCGCCTAGATTTTACGGGCCTGCTGCAGGTGCCTGCAGCAGGGGACACGTGCGAGTAGCGCGCGGGGGACCACCGTCGCCGCGCTCGCACGGGCACCGAGCCCGCCTGAGCTACAGGGAACGGGGAACCGCCGTGTTTACATCGGCGGTTCCCCGTTCTGAGGCTGCTAAAAGACATTGGCGGGTCTCGGGCGGACATCGAGTCCGCCCGAGCCACGGGCACGCTCGCGCCGCTGCCACCAGGGGGCGCGCGATGAGCGTGCACAGGGGACGACGTCCGTGGACGTCGTCCGGGCATTTTAGATCCGCGCTGGAGCCGTAGTTCGGCAATAGCGCGGATCTGGAGTGGTTAAAACTGCCTAGTAATTACATGTATTTTTTACTCACAGTTTTGTTTCTCTCACTGCTGGACTTTTCCATTTCCATCTGTAGTTCCTGGCATCTCTTCCTGAAAGAAGTGCATGATGGGTAACCATCATGCACTCCTCGATCTTGGTCCGCCTTAAATCATGTCATTTCCTGTGTGGAAATAACACGATTTTACAGTACAGGGAAACCCGCTGACTTCTGGGAAATGATGAGTCACGTCTCCCAGGAGGCCAGGCGAAGCAGGAAGTGAGGAGAAGAGCCTAGGACCTAAAAGGGGCAGATTACAGAGACCACCTAGCAACAAGCGACTTAGGGTGAGTATAAAAATGTTTTTTCCTTCAAAGGTAAGTCTATATAGGCAAAGGACTCAAATGATGTAAAAATAAAAAATTCTGGGTGGAACTCCACTTTAATTGTGATCACAAATTACAATTCTGCACTGATGACCATTATTTATTAATATTATGGAGATCTGGTGTTAAGCGATAGTTAAACCCAAGAAAAAAAAAAAACATTTATGTATTGCAGCTCAAAGTTCTTAGATGTAGTGACTGCATTAGCTTTCTTTTTACTTCAAGCAAAGAATATTTTCAGCAAATACAGAAAATACCTATTGATCTTGCCAGAAATACACTGTTTTTGTCACTTCCTGTGAGCTGCACTGAAGAAAATCTTCCTTCCTAGCTATATCTTCATTAAATTACTAATAGCCTTGTTGCCCATGTATTGTTGATGAAAAGATACAGACATTTAGTAGTCCATATCAGGAGAGCAGCCTAGAGTGCCAGCCATGTCTACCTCCATAGATATAGTGGAGGCGTGATGCAGCCATTCAAGGATAGAAAGTGTGTTATTTGCAAAATTTTCAGGTGAAAATGAAGCAAAAGAAGCTTTAAAAAAGAAAACAAATGTGGCCACCACACCAAGGACTAGTAGGCTGCAATATATTACATTTTTGTTTTGGGGTTTAGATACACATTTTTTATTATTATTATTATTTATTTATTTTTGTAATTCTCATTGAATTCTAACATACAAATGCATAGACTGAGTTCACAAATAAAATGGTCAGGAAGCATGTGGTGCAAATATACACATATTGGCTGTAACTGTTATCGTCTGCTAGGGAACAATTGAATCAACTGAATGTTTTAAAATGGCCAGATGATGGCCAAATATGATGTGCACAATCTTGTTTTATAAATAAATGTTTTTTGTCTGAAAAAGGGTCCCACATAACTTGCCTTGTTTTTATCTGGTCTACATTTTTATCTTCAGTACCAAGATATGTTCCTGTGACCACAGGCCTAGACACGTCACTCTATCTATTTCTGATTAAATCCCTACAATATCTACACCACCCCCAACCCAGCTCAGAAGTCTAGGTGACCCCCAGTTATAAAATCTGTTTCCCATCTGCATGATGCTGCCCGCGTATGGTCAACCTGTTAAAGCACAGTCCTACAAAGCCCAACCCAGGCAATCTGATCACAAAATTTATGCCCACCTTTAAAACTCTTGAAAGTCCCTTGGACGACAAGAAGATTGAACCAATCAATCCTGAAGGAAATCAACCCTGAATATTCACTGGAAGGACAGATTCTGAAGCTGAAATTCGAATACTTTGGCCACCTAATGCGAAGAGAGGACTCATTGGAAAAGGCCTTGATTGTCACGGATACATACCTGATCCTGAAGCCGAAATGCCGAGAGGGGCTGCCTTGCGGCTAAACGCAATATACCCCTGAAGGTGATACAGGCGGTATGATGCATAAAGAAGCATGGGTTACCAGCAGTGAGTGAAGACTTGCCTATGACGTGCTTGATATCTCAGCAAGAGATGGAATAAGTCTGTATGCACTGTAGTGTGGTTAAATGTCCAGGAGTACAGGAACAACAGTAGACGCCTGGCGGGGTGCACACACACACTTGCAGGGTAGACTGGTAATGGGGTGCAGGATAGTCTGAGGATAATCTGAGGTCATACACAAGTGAGCATCAGGTAGCAGAGACATGTCCGTGAAGGCAGGCCGGGGGTCAAACACTGGAGAGAAACAGCAAAGTCCAGGAAGCAGGTCATGGGTCAGTACCGCAGAGCAGGCAAGAGAATAAGGCAAAGTCTGTAAAACAGACCAGAGGGTCATACACTGGAAATCCGAGAATAGGCAAACACTGGAGAAGGCAGACGGCGGTCAGGAGATGAGCCGGGATCAAAGCCAAGGGGAGAAGAGCAGAAGCAGGTCCAAAGGTAAGCCGGGTTACAACAGGAGATCACAGGAACAAGACACAGGTTCAGGATGCAGGGAGACTGAAGACGATCCAGCGATTTGCTGCAGACAGAGGCTGCCTTATGTAGGCCAGCCATGGCACTCATTGGACGTGCCATGTGCTTCTGTTGCGCATGCGTATGCACCGTCCGTTCCGCCGCACATGCGCACATGCACTCTTCTCCCGTTCATGCGCGCCGAAACACTCCGATTCTCACTGGAATTGCCATTTCTCTGACACTGATACTGGGAAACATGGAAGGAAAAAGGAGAATAGGATGACAGAAAACAAAATGGATAGATAGAATCATCGAAACAATGAACATGAAGTTAAGCAAGCTCCGGGAGGCAGTGGAGGACAGAAAAGCCTGGCGCGCTATGGTCCATGAGGTCACGAAGAGTCGGACACTAACTAATTAAACAACTGAACAACCATAGATCTCTAAATAAGTGCAGGGATGGGTGGAAAGTTCACCAATTTCTTTGTAGACTAGGTTAGTGCTATACAAAGGAATACAATAAAAAAGATATACATTTTATTTCATAAATCTATACTCTGTAACCAAGAAGCAGTGTGTTCTTGTTTCCATTAGGGGGAGACAGTGTACATTCTGTACATGTCCAGACATGTCCCGATAGTTTATTACAACATTCCAATTGGGTTATGCATTGCCTTTTGTAATTCCATATTTATTTATGTAATAAAGAGAAAAAAGTTTGTAGATGTGTCATCTTAGCTTTTAAGTGGTTTGAATGTAAATACATTTTTAGAAGACAATATTTATTACCTAAATCTGTTAATAACAGTTTATATGGGTCCAGGCTATTTTTTAAATTTCCAATGTGAACTATATATATCTATTCACTTCAAAAATTGTTAAACACATTTTTAAACTATTCCATGTGTGCCTCATGCTTTCAGTTTAGCCACATTGCACAGGCAACATGCTATGTGGCAGGTAGACAGTTTTGACCATTATAAGTTTTTTTTTTTAATGGAGTTCCCCTTTAAAAAGCATATAGAACATCAGTCTATATAACAGCAATTGCTATAGAATGAGTCACAGAAGATGTCTATACTGTTCAAGATGAGTGCCACATCCCGGGCTCCACTGCAAAGTCCCTGGGTGATGGTTCAACTCATTGCACTCCAGCAAATGTGTCAGAAAAGGAAATGAATCACAGCATGCTGTGCAGCAAATTTTCTTGTTTTATTTAATATCTGCAGACGTCACCTTAAAAATGGGTGACCAATGCGATTTAACGCATAGCTAAACCCAAAAACAAAAATGTAATATATTGCAGTGTTCTTTTCACTGACGAAAATATTTTTGTCATAGTTTTTCATCAGCTGCATGTTTTCAGTGATGAAAATGAAACAAATATAAAATTAGAATTGATTAAATTGATGAAAACTATGACGAAAATCTAATCATCTTTTTTTCATTTAGTCAATTACAATCTCCAGTACATTTTAGTCATCAAAAATCGAATGGGTTTAGTTAAATTATAATGCATTATTTAAGCATTTTTCTAGAATTTCCAAACTCATATACTCCCAGAGTAAAAAATCAAACAACATGTTATTATTTATGGTATTAAAGTTCTTAACATGCACTACAGATACAGATTTAGCCATTGTGACATATAACGTCTTATAAATAAAACTAAGTTTAAAATAAACAAACAAATATTTAACTTTTTGACAAACAGAAGTGCAACTTTAACCACTTCAATACTGGGCTATTTCACCCCTTCCTGCCCAGGCCAATTTTCAGCTTTCAGCGCTGTTGCACTTTGAATGACCATTGCGCAGTCATGCAATGCTGTACACAAACACACTTTTTATCATTTTTTGAGACAGATAGAGTCTTCTTTTGGTGGTATTTAGTCACCACTGAGTTTTTTATTTTTTGCTAAACAAATGAAAAAACATCAACATTTTTTTTAAAAAAAGTTATTCTTAGTTTCTATTACAAAATTTTGTAAATAAGTAATTTTTCTCCTTCACTGATGTGCATGATGAGGCAGCACTGGCTGCCACTGATAGGCTGCACTGATGGGCACTGATGAGGAGGCACTAATATGCAGCACTCATATGCAGCACTGATGAGCACTGATATGCAACGCTGATGGGCACTGATAGGCGGCACTGATGGGCAGCCTTTATGAGCACTGATAGGTGGCACTGATGGGCACTGATAAGCGGCACTGATGAGCGGCACTGATGGGCAGCAGTGATGGGCACTGATGGGCAGCACTGAGGGGCACTGACAGATGGCATTGATAGGTGGCACTGATGAGGCACTGACAGTCATCACTGATGGGCACTGAAAGACAGCACTGATGGGCATCACCGATGGGCACTGATTGGCACCACTGGTGGGCACTGATTGGCATCACAGGTGGGCATCACTGGTGGGCACATGTGGGCATCACTGGTGGACACTGGCAGGCATTACTGATGGGACTGAACTGATAATCAATGTACTGATTATCAGTGCAGACCCTCCTGTCAGGAGAGATACTTATCAGCTCTTCTCTACTCACGCACCGTCAGCATAAATAGAGGAATGCTGATAAAACGGCACTATGATCAGGTATAATTGGACACAGCTGATCACATGGTAAAGAGCCTATGTCATAGGCTCTTTACTGTCATCAGAGATGCGGTGTGTCCAAGCGACACACAGCACCACAGATCACCGCACTGCACGCCCCTAGGGGTACATGCGCACGGCTTCTTCTGAAAGACAAGGGAGCCCCTCCTGGCCGTCATTTTGCTATAGGCCTGGGCGGGAATGTGTTAAAATATAAATAAAGGAAAACTGTAAACTCTATATGCTGTAATGTCAGGTTTAAAGTGGGGATGGGGAAGTAAATGGGAGTGAGGGAGTGTACAGGGCACAGGGCACAGGTGTATTATACTTTGGAGCTGAGGAGGTGACCTGCAAGTGGGGATGGGAAGTAAATAGGATTGTGGGAGGCTGTTAATTTATAAAGTGCTAAGCACTAGGAATCACTAACACGTCATATCCAGACTGTAGAATATGTTCATGTTGTATTTACATAGCTGTGTTAGGACTGGAGGTGGGAACAGGAAGTAGGGAGTTATGAAGTGAAATTAGAAGAAACAGTCTTACATGTGCCTCTCTCCTGACTGGAATAAACAAGCTCCTCAGAAGATTCATCTGACTATGCAGCATTGCTTCTACAAAATTTACATGGTGTCAGAAGTAAATTGCTGAAACATCAAGGCTCAGAATCTAGGTGGTATACAAACTCTAATCTTTGATAATGACATTGCTAACAACTGGCTGAAATTCAAACGAGAATGGGTCGTGTACAGCAAAGCAGGACTCTCAGACAAAGTCAAGTCAAAAAAGGTACAAGCTTACACTCTTCTCAATTGTGCTGGTTCGGATGCACTAGATAAATATAAATCATTTACTTTTCAAGTAACAGAGGACAGAGAGGACTCTGATATCTTAATCAAGAAATTTGATGAGATATGCTTACCACAGCGTAATGTGATAATAGACAGACATGCATTTAACATATTGGCTCAGGAACCTGATGAAGGAATACAATCCTATGCAGCCACACTGAGACGGCTGGCTAAAAACTTTGATTTTGGTGCTCTAACAGATGAATTGATATGTGACAGGATTGTATGTGGGATTTACAATGATGCAGTTCATGTTCAGTTGTTCAGGGCGAAAGATTTGATACTGGAAACAGCCATCAGAATATGTATGTTTTTTAAACATTCTGAAAGGGCCACTAAGGAACTAAAAAGAGAAGCAGGGGGCATGGTTTGGATGGCCTCCGGAGCAGTCGTGCTGTGCTGAAGCTCCTTGCCTGCCTGCCTTTCTCAAGCGCACCTGCAGCCTCTCACCCCATGGAAAAGGGCAAACCCAGGAGGAACAAAGATCCCAAGTACCAAGGGCATAACATCAGGTCTACCTCCGCACCTCCACCGCTCATAACATAATATTTCGGCCACGAAGGATTAGAGGGACAGTGTGCTCCCAAGATGGCGCTGGCTTCTCACAGCGTGGCTCTCTCGCCTGCCTCTGCCTCCCCGGGAGCTGGATCACACAGGTATGGCTCGGATGGTAATCTATCCCCTGCCCATGACCCTGGTCTCTCTGCTAGCTCTCCCACCACAGCTGTTTCTCCCTCAGGTGGTCTCCTACTGGACAGTCTATCACAGCCATTTCCTCCGTGCCTCGTGGAGCCTCCGCCATCTGCACCCACTCAAGCCGCCCAACCATCCTCTCCATGGGCCTCTCCTGCCTCTGATTGGGATCCGCAGTCTCTCCCCAATGATCCTGAGCACTCAGGGATAGATCACCCTCCATTACCCCGCATCAGGTACCACGCCTGGCATCTCCTCATGCCACTCCTGCATCAGCAGGCCAAGGGGCTCATTCTCATTCAGGGCACTCATCTGGCTCATCCAAGAAGGATAAAAAAGTCTAATGGGTCATGCCAGCCACCCCAGGGAGTGTACACCTCATCTGCCCCCCCTGCATGGCTCCAAAGACAGACATTAATGCGTATGAAGCAATGGACACTGATACTGACCCTGAGGCTTGTACCTCATGGTGGGGCTATGTTCGCTGTATGCCAACAAAACAAGATTTTCGTATGCTCATTCAGGAGGTGCGTGAGACTTGCAGGTCTGAAATTAATATGTTACGAACTGTACTTCACCAACTTTCAACTAAAGTCACTTCCCTGGAGGAAGATGTCTACAATACTACACAAGAACTCTTGCATATTCATAGCTGCCTTGCCACACAGGCTGCCACTCTTCAGAATTTTCAGCACCATTTTGAGGACCTGGAAAACAGGGGCAGGCGCAATAACATAAGGGTCCGGGGTCTCCCTGAGGCAACCCAGGACGAAGACTTACCCATTACCTTGCAAGCTATCTTCAACAATATACTAGGATGTCCTGACCATCAGAAAGTCAAAGTGGACCGGGCTCATCATGCTCTCCGCCCCCAGGGCCGGCATCCAGGCCATGGGATGTGATCTGCAGGGTCCACAACTTCTCCCTTAAAGAGGAAATAATGCAAAAGGTGTGGAACATGCACGCTATTGACTTTAATGGGGCTTCTATACAGCTCTTTCCGGATCAATCGTGGATCACTCTTCAGCAGTGAAGATCACTGCAACTGCTTCTTACCTCGCTGAGAGACTGCAACTTCCGATATCACTGAGGTTTCCTTTTCAGCCTCACGGCGAAGAAAGATGGGATATCCGTCACCCTACGGTACCCGGAAAACCTCCAGTCCTTTTGCAGAGACCTGGACATCCCTGTACCGCCAACCTCTGGCTGGGATCCCCTGCCGGTGCCCACTCTGCGCCCAGAGCCCTGGACCCAGGTCACTGGAAAGAAGCACCCTTGGCCACGTTCCTCTGCTCCCTCCCCACCCTCTTACCAGGGCTGATCACCTGCTCTTCCATGAACAATCCTATCCGGAAGTTTGGTGTTTGATATCCCCCCCAGGGCCTTTCTAGTTGGGGTCCGGTTGAACCTTAAACCAGATCGCTAGACTGCTCTTAACAAATGGCCTTACATTCAGAGAAACTTCCACAGCAGGACTGGCCATCCTTACCCATATGGACTGTTTGCGTTAGCTAGGCCCCCTTCTCACTATTAACGGACTTAATTTCGTCTGCTTGCTTGATTTCCCTCCCCTGGCACTCCTCTATGGCATGCTGGGGCAGGGACTGAATTCACACCAAACTCTACAGACTCTGGATTTCACTTCCCCAGTTACTTCTGAGATGCAAGTGCATTAAGTTACTCCTGAGTTACAGTCACAATCAGGGCCGCTGATAAGCCAGTACAACTGGCCCTGTTGTACCGGTCCCGGCCACCAGGGGGCCCGAGCAATCTGAACACTCAGTGGCAGAAGGGGATTCCCTGTCATCTCCCCAGCACACTGACATCCTGCAGCAGCCACTGGCATAGTGGAGTGGGGAAGAGAAGGGGGTGGTCAGAAATTAGTCTCGATCCGGTCCAGTCCTATGTCCCAGCCAGAATCTGGAATGCTGTGTGCGGCGAGGTGTCAGGCTGTCCGGGAACATACAGCTTCCAGCCCTGCCGCTACCTCTCCATCAGCCGGTCTATAAGCGCTGAACCAAAGGGATGGTATGAGCGATCTGATAGGACGGCACACATGGGGCAATGGAAGGAGGGACCTGCCAGCACCAAGCCAGGGAAAAGTTTTCAAACCCTCCGAAGCCGCTCTAGGGGAGTGAAAAGTGCAGGCTCTAACCTCCCTCCATGCTCCTCGGTGGCTGTGCCTGCCAGGTCCCAGACACCTGTTCCTGTTACCCATCGAGATCGTATGTAGGTCAGTGGACTACTATGTGCTAGGAGGAGAGGTGAGTGAGCCATGGACACTGAGCTAAGTCCACACTGTGCAGACATGAGACATCATTGCCACCCTCCTTCTTAGACTGTGCACTCCACTACACCTCTGCCTGTCCTATGCAGTGTGTCACCTACCTGTTTGTGTGCGGTGCGCCTCCCCCTCCTCTGTACTCTCCTGTGTGTTTACTTCTCGAACCCAGACACAGACTCAGGTCTTTCTCCTCTATAGGCTGCACTGCATCTCATGCAACACCACACTCATTTTTAAGCTTTGTTTTTGTAGTTCTGCCAGACTTCATTGGCAATCCTCACCAAGTTTTATCAACTTCACAGTTCAAAAGAGCCACCAGAGACACCGCACAGCCCACCAGAGACACCGCACAGCCCACCAGGGACCCCGCACAGCCCACCAGAGACACCGCACAGCCCACCAGAGACACTGCACAGCCCACCAGAGACACTGCACAGCCCACCAGAGACCCCGCACAGCCCACCAGAGACCCCGCACAGCCCACCGGAGACACCGCACAGCCCACCAGAGACCCTGCACAGCCCACCAGAGACCCCGCACAGCCCACCAGAGACCCCACACAGCCCACCAGAGACACCGCACAGCCCACCAGAGACACCACACAGCACACCAGGGACCCCGCACAGCCCACCAGAGACCCCGCACAGCCCACCAGAGACCCTGCACAGCCCACCAGAGACCCCGCACAGCCCACCAGAGACACCGCACAGTCCATCAGAGACCCCCGCACCGTCCATCAGAGACCCCACACAGTCCACCAGAGACCCTGCAGCCATTAGAGACCACAAATAGCCACTTGAGAAGGAAGGGATGGGTGGCACTGTCTCTGCTGGCTGGATAAATATAATTTGAAGACAAACCTGCACTTTGTTTCAAGGCAGGGCTAGGGGTGGGGCTGAAGGAGGGAACAGGGATGGGGCTGAAGGGGGCCCCATAAGGCAGGCTGTACGGGGCCCCATGATTTCTATCAGCGGCCCTGGTCACAATTACAATTATAATTATACAGGGAGTGCAGAATTATTAGGCAAGTTGTATTTTTGAGGAATAATTTTATTATTGAACAACAACCATGTTCTCAATGATTCCAAAAACTCATTAATATCAAAGCTGAATATTTTTGGAAGTAGTTTTTAGTTTGTTTTTAGTTGTAGCTATTTTAGGAGGATATCTGTGTGTGCAGGTGACTATTACTGTGCATAATTATTAGGCAACTTAACAAAAAACAAATATATACCCATTTCAATTATTTATTTTCAGCAGTGAAACCAATATAACATCTCAAAATTCACAAATATACATTTCTGACATTCAAAAACAAAACAAAAACAAATCAATGACCAATATAGCCACCTTTCTTTGCAAGGACACTCAAAAGCCTGCCATCCATGGATTCTATCAGTGTTTTGATCTGTTCACTATCAACATTGCGTGCAGCAGCAACCACAGCCTCCCAGACACTGTTCAGAGAGGTGTACTGTTTTCCCTCCTTGTAAATCTCACATTTCATGATGGACCACAGGTTCTCTATGGGGTTCAGATCAGGTGAACAAGGAGGCCAAGTCATTAGTTTTTCTTCTTTTAGACCCTTTCTTGCCAGCCACGCTGTGGAGTACTTGGACGCGTGTGATGGAGCATTGTCCTGCATGAAAATCATGTTTTTCTTGAAGGATGCAGACTTCTTCCTGTACCACTGCTTGAAGAATGTGTCTTCCAGAAACTGGCAGTAGGACTGGGAGTTGAGCTTGACTCCATCCTCAACCCGAAAAGGCCCCACAAGCTCATCTTTGATGATAGCAGCCCAAACCAGTACTCCACCTCCACCTTGCTGGCGTCTGAGTCGGACTGGAGCTCTCTGCCCT
>BLSH010350899.1:126532-165271 GCA_018402905.1 Glandirana rugosa
TACGGTATCACGGACTGAACCATTCCACGTAGAGAACCTGCTTTTATTACAGAGGACACCTGGCAAACTTGAGCGCGTTTCGGTTCGAGGCAAATTACAACCTCAATTCCGGAAAATGTAATTCACTGTCATACAGTTAGTACCACCTATGTCTTTCCTCTCCTTACTGACGAATGGGTAGTCGAGTCCTTTACAGGTCTATTAGACCACAGTCAGACCCTCCTAGGGTTCATTTCAGGTCCCAGTCACCAAATCCCAGTAGGACATCCTCGGGTCCGAGACCCCCACCATCCGCAGGTCGTTCGTTCCTCCACCTTTTTTCTCTTTCGTCTCTTCGGTTCTTTTCTTCTCCTCTTCTTCTGTTTTTTCTTGTAGTAGGCTTTCGAGCCTATACAGCTTGGAGTAAGACAACATGCATAAAGAGGATGATGTGGTCAAAATACTCATTTGCCTAATAATTCTGCACACAGTGTAGTTACAGTCTTAATTGAAAATAGCAGGTTTATTTTTAGCTACATTTGCAGGCAGGCTGGGGAGCGGATAATTCCCCCCTTGGTCTTGCTGCCTCCCCCCAGAAGCTCACCGAATGGTTCCTCATCACTTCCTCATTTTATTTTATTACCCTTTTCGTATCATCTTTCCCTGTTCGGAGGCTTTTTTATCCTCCTGTTGGGAGGGATCATTCGGGGATCCTCAACCCACCACCTTCCCCAGGTGGGCTATATTGTGAGATGTTGACTGCATTTCTTTCCAATTTGTTTGTTCTGCTTCTTTTTTGTCTTCTTCTCCTCTTCTTTTCTTGGCTTCTCTGCTTTCTCTTTTTTCCACCTCCTTGCTTGCTGGACGCCTACCACCCCCAGAGCCTGGGCTCCTACAGGATGACCCTAAACCACTGACCCTGGACTTTACTTGGGATCCTCCCAGACTGACACCAGATTATCTGGACATTTCCTGAGCTGATGGGTAAGCAGTCATTCCTCTCCTTTCTGTATCCACCATGATTGACATACTGTCACTTAATGTAAAAGGCCTTAACTCCAACATTAAACGGAGCTTGGCTTTGCGCGAGTTCAAACGGTCCACAGGAGACATTATTTTCGTCCAAGAGATGCACCTTACCAAGTCAGGCACTATGGCATTTGCTCTTAAAAATTTCCCTCAAATATATCTAGCCTCTAACCCACGATCCTTTTCAAACAGGGTTCCCCCTTCCATATGCAGTCCTCATATGCAGACCCTTTAGGGCACTATCTTATTCTCTAAGGCACCTGGAAAGGATCTAATATTACTTTCTGCAACTTTTGTGCCCCAAATGTAAACCAAATCTCTTTTCTGACCAAGGTATATAAGCGTTTATTTGCCACTCCCCATCAATATTTGAAGAAAGAAGATGGAGGCGGATTTTTGCTAGTCGTGACGCCACATCCCGAATTATGAATATTGTAAACACAAAAAGAACAAGACAGAGATGGGACTTTTAAGGTCATCATTAAATTTCCCAAACAGGAAGACATTGACAGTGAATTTAGATAAAATTAATGTTTATTACATAGTTTAGTAAAAAAATCCATAGCATATGGAAATATAGAAACATCTATACAGTGTTCTGGTCATAACAGGAATAAATAGGACCTTAGATCCCAGTCATCGGGTTGAGGTCCCTTCATACAGTAGTGCACAAGTAAGCCCAGGTTCGCTACACGTTTCGCCAACTGCTTCCTCAGGCGATCCTGGTGGTTCATCAAGCAAACATGTATCAATTGTTAGACCACATATAGACCACATAAGTCAAGTACAATAATTCAAGAGCAAGCCACATCAGGATATAGTCATACATCATAATTCTAAAAAAAATAAAAATAAAAAATATATATATATACATGCCATAGGTATTGTGCACAGGCAGCCCACGTGCATACACATATGAGGGGACAATTGTAATATAACCACTGGAAAGGTAAACCTGGGGGGAAGAGGAGGCATAGAAAAAAAAATAAAGAATTTTGGTATAAAATACAAAATAGTAAATGAGAAATTGGAAAAAATATGTATGATAAAGTCCGGGAAACCCTACTGTGAGGAGGTGGATGTCAAAACAGTAGGAGATCCCCATAAAAATGTAATATTGTATTTTGACAATTATGAGAATTGTATTTTGACAATTTTAACATTTCTACAATTGGAAGTGGAAAAGCCCTTCCGTTGGTAGTTAAATTTCCAAATATATCACACGTTTTTTAGGAAATAATAAGGTGACATGGGAGTAGGTCATAGGAGACAGTATGATGAATAGGATGTATGTATAAGCCATACAATATTGACTGAGTAACAGGGATTAATGATTGTATCATCCTGATTGTAGGAAGGAGAGTATACATATCAGAAATACTGGTAAAAAAGGGACTGAGGTCCAATGGAAAATAGGAGGTGATTTGTGGTATGTAATAGGGATGCTCCCATCATCCATAAGTGTAGAAATCGCCGTAATATAGTTTATGATATATTAGTGCAAAGAAAATGCATCTGGTATGCCTTATAACGTGCGTATCAGATAGAGTGTGTCCCAAATGTCTCAAACATATGTTGTAATATGAGTGTCTATGGCAGCATACTTACCTTGCTTAAAAGACTTTAGATACTTTCCGAGGGGTGTGTTGATATAGGGGTATCCTCAAGATATCGCCCTATGTGTCCTGTATGAGCCACCCAAAGATGGTAGGCAGAGAGACCCCCGCAGTCCCAAAAAGTTCCACAAAGGGAGGGAAATGGGGGCCAAATGGACCTCACACTGTCCCTGTGTGTGGAAGGAGGTAATTAGGTGGAATCCAAATCAAGCGTATATAATGATGTTGAGTAGGGAGTAAGATTATAAAGCATACCTTGTAGTTGTAGGAGCCTTTCTACCTATGTGTAGTATAGTCCTAGTCTCCGGGGTGCATCCAGAGCGTCTAGACGTGACACTGCTGGATGCAATAAAGCTCCCTTAAATGGGGGAAGGCAAGGCCCCTCCCATATGCACGTTGTCCCTAGAGGAGGGGCGGCGTGACATGGGGTGGATGTGTTTCCTGGATTGGGTGGAGGAATGGAAACCTCTACACTTTCTCCGGAAATGGCGGGAGTACGGAGTGTCTCCATGCGAACCATGGGCAGCCGCCGGACCAATCAGCGGCGCCCATGACATGCATTGGTCTTGCACATCATTGAGGATTCGCGTGTGAGCCCTCCCGCCAAGAGACGGACCGGAGCGGCTGACAAATGGCAGGGCCGATACAGAAATGGGAAGGGAGGAGGGTGAGGACAAAAACAAGCATATGCTTTTCCACTTCCAATTGTAGAAATGTTATAATTGTCAAAATACAATTCTTATAGTTGTCAAAATACAACTATAAGACTCTAACTCTATCATACTGCTCTCTATCCATATCTCTCTCTGTACATTTTTTTCCAATTTCTCATTTCCTATTTTGTATTTTATACCAAAATTCTTTTTTTTTTTTCTATGCCTCCTCTTCCCCCAGGTTTACCTTTCCAGTGGTTATATTACAATTTTTCCCTCATATGTGTATACACGTGGGCTGCCTGTGCACAATACCTACGGTATGTATGTATATATATATATATATATATATATATATATATATTTTTTTTTTTTTAGAATTATGATGCATGACCATATCCTGAAGTGGCTTGCTCTTGTTGCACATTCTGAATCATTAATATATTCTTGTTAGGTAATATGTATACCAACCATAGACACTAGAATTGCATTTTTTATATTTTTGAAATTCACTAGATAGTGGTATAGAACTATCTCTTTTAAATTATTGTACTTGACTTATGTGGTCTATCTGTAACAATTGAGACATGTTTGCTTGATGAATCACCAGGATCACCCGAGGAAGGAGTTGGCGAAACGTGTAGTGAACCTGGGCTTACTTTTGCACTACTCTATGAAGGGACCTCAACCCGATGACTGGGATCTAAGGTCCTATTTATTCCTGTTATGACCACAACACTGTACAGATGTTTCTATATTTCCATATGCTATGGATTTTTTTACTAAACTATGTAATAAACATTAATTTTATCTAAATCCACTGTCAATGTCTTCCTGTTTGGGAAATTTAGCGACGACCTTAAAAGTACCATCTCTGTCTTGTTCTTTTGGTGTTTACCCCCTTTAACGTATCTTACTCCCCTGGCCTAGATAAGCACTCCGTTGGGAGTGGAAAGACCTCCTCAGCCAAGGTTAGACACTCTACCCTCTTTCGATGATTGACTAGGCGCTATGCCTTGTTTGATGCATGGCGTACCAAATACCCGTTGGCTAAACAATTCATTTTCTACTCCCACCCCCACAAATCCCACTAGTGACTTGATTATTTTTTTGTAAATGCCCCTACTCTGAGAGCCTGTAAGAGCTCAGATATCCAGGCAATGTCATGGTCTGACCACGTGCCGATCACACTTTCCCTAGAGCTCTCCCCAGGCTCCTTCAGAGCCTGTTACTGGTGTCTAAATGAGTTCCTGCTTAAATACGATCCTTCCCAATTAGAGCTAGGACTAACTATAAAGCTGTACTTTGCAGAAAATAGCTCCTCCGAGGTTTCATTTGCCTGCTTATGGGAAGGCCATAAATCAATCTTTCGTGGCCAATGCATCTCAATCTCCACCGCGTTCAAACGAAATGCTAAGGCAGCAAGGCAGTTACTGGTGGACAAACACCGAAGGTTAGAGGCGTGGCTGTTATCCTCTCCATCATTGACCCCACTTAGGGAAATAGTAAACGCTCGAGCTGGGTTTGCAGGATCTTGACCTAGGCAAGACCGAGAAAGCTCTTCTCAGGCTGCAACAAACTTACTATAAAAAGGCCAACAAACCGCGCACGCTCTTGGCTAGACAGCTCTGCGAATGCGCGGACGCTACCTCACCCACCCACCTTAAGGATGCAACTGGCACCCTACATTCCTGTCCCACTAAAATGGCGCAACTCTTTCACAATTACTACTGGACTCTTTACAATGACCCTACCGTCATTCTCTTTACAATGACCCTACCATCCCACATAACCTTCCATCTTATGATCTGTCTTGGACCTATCCGGTGCACTGTAATCTTCCCCCTATTTCCACTTCGGACCTGACTAGTCTTAACTCTCCTATTTCAGAAGAGGAAGTGGCTGCTACGATTAAACCTCTCCTGGCCCCAATGGCCTGCCATACCTTTATTACAAAACTTTCCTTCTCCCTCATATCCCTCATCTATTTAATTATTTTTTAGCTGATTCCCCCATCCCAAGAGACATGCAGACCTCTTTCTTTACTGTGCTGTTACATCAGTTATTTAAATGTAATGCTATGCATAGTTATATTAATGTTTATATAATTGGTCATTATACTACCATCCTGTGGTTGTTTTGGATATTGCATCATCCTATTCTGTTTTCTAAGTGTGTTCCCTCCCATCTTCTCAGGTAATTTCCTCTTCCTGGTTGACTCTGTGTTGTACTTCTTTTTCCTGTTCCTGGTTGAGGAGAAGATGGCTACACATGTCTAGGCTGCACACAATCTACTCGCATCCTAGGACACATTACCATGTTTTGACCTGCAGATATCATCTTTCAACCATCTGCCACATTTGTTGTCTGCTGTACCTGCTATTTGCAATAAATCTATGCTTATGGAAGAATTGGTGTCTGGTGAGTTCAAGCTATCTGATAAAGACTGTCCGTGGTGATTATATCTGCTTATACATGCCAGGCATAGAGGTCTCAGCAAGGGATAAGTCACTATTACAACAGTTGGAGTAAGAATAGTCAAAATTGCTGCAGCCTGCTGTGCAGATGTGTAGTCAAAACATGTGATAGAATTCCTACAGCCTGCTGTGTAGATGGGTATGTTTAATCTGCAAACAAGCTCAGTGCCACCCGCCATTTTTGAAAGCACATGGTCGCACAAGCTTACTGCACTTCATCAGTGAATGTTGAAAACTGTTTCTCTGCATTTAATTGTGTTATCCCACCTGTCTATGCTGCTGTTCGTCTTCTTAAAGAGACAGAAACCATTTTTTGAAAAACTTGAAAAAATTTCTAGACAAGCCTCCGAACATTCTTTTATCACAGGGAGCAGATTTTGTAGATATCACAGAGCAAAGTGTAAGTCCCAAGCGCACAATAATACCAACACAGAAACTTTGAGAAAACTACAAAACCACTAGAGATGAGTTCTCAAGCAATCTGTCAGAACTGTGGGACAAAACAACATACTCCATGTCAGTCTTGCCATGCTGCAATCAACAAGCTGAATTAAGAAATTCTACAGATCGCCTATCTGTAGCGTATGAGCGCTACCAGCAGCTGTCTGCAAAGTACACAGCTTTCTTAAAGGACTCTAATATAGAGGGCTCTTTAGCAGAACTGTCTAAGACAGATGAACTAAACCAGCAAAGAGATCTCTTAGTGCGAGATGCCAAGGACAAGACGGATGGAAAGGGAGAAAGCAGCTTCCCGAGCAAGGCTAAAGGTCCTTGAACAAGCAATGGGAGAAAGTACTAACTCAGACTGTTCTATTCCAGCAGAAATGGAAGATCCAGTTGAACACACCAGTGAATATGTGCTATTGCATAGTGTTTGCAATGATACAGAATCATCACCTGTACCACCTACTAACATTACTGTTCGGACTATTAACACAGAAACATCTAACACACACAAGCCTGAGCCTCTTCAAGAACACAAAGCAAGTGTATTCACACAGCAAACCACATCACCTCCTGTCAACTACAAGGTGACTGTCAGCGACAAGCCACAGTTCAAGCAACAGCCAGCAGAAACTTTAGAGGCTAAGCTAGATGCTCTTGCAACATCATTTTATCCTGGTAAACCTCACCCTTACTCACCAGAGAACTTTCACACCCAAGGGGTCCCACAAGTTACTTTGGCACCAAAGAGTAAGAAATCAGACCTGTCTGACTTCGACAGATATATGATCCACCAAAAGCTCATTAGCCTTTCAAAGTTTGACGACTGTCCAGAGAACTATAGAGTTTGGAGATCAACCTTCAAGGCTTCTATTACTGATCTCAACCTTACTGCCAAGAAGGAACTTGATTTGCTCATAAAGTGGCTGGGGCCAGAATCTGCACATCGTGTTAAAAGATTGAGAGCAGTGCATGTTGATTACCCAGATGCAGGTCTTGCTGCTGCATGTGCAAGACTTGAACAAACCTATGGTAGCCCCTAAGCCATAGAAAGCGTTTTATTCAAAAGACTGCAAAACTTTCCAAAAATAAAAAACAAGGATCATTGCAAGCTTCAAGAACTGAGTGGCCTCCTCATGGAGCTAGAGTTGGCAAAGGCATACCCACGTCTACCTGGGCTGAGCTACCTGGACACCGCCCATGGTGTGAATCCAGTGGTGTCTAAGCTGCCATACCACCTACAAGAGAAATGGGCACAGCAGGGCTCAAGATATAAAAGAGACTATAATATATCCTTTCCTCCATTCTCATATTTTTGCAGGTTCATCAGTGAACAAGCCTGGACAAGAAATTATCCCAGCTTCAGCTTCAGTGAGTCTAGCTTGCCAGCATCATCATCATCAAGGTATGATAACAAAGCAGCTAAAGATAGAGACTTATATAGAGCAGTATCTGCTAAAAAGACAGACATCTCACCTCCCATATACTCTCCCGCTCACCAGAATGATTCGGGTGATAGAGATAAAGATCCAAATCGTCAGTGCCCTATTCACAAAAAACCTCACCCTCTAAAAAAATGTTGTGGGCTTAGGGCAAAGACTATCCAAGAATGCAGGGAGAGTCTCCACAAACTTGCAATATGCTATAGGTGCTGGGCTTCCTATGACCATTTTTCTAAAACAGTAAAGTTGCCATCAAGTGCACAGAATGCAGTAGTGAAAAACACATTACAGCTATACATCCTGCTCCACTTCCAGACAATCCACCGCAGCCATCTACATTGAACCCTGAATCAAATCATGGTGGGGAGCAACAAAGCCTTGCTCCAGCTATTACAACCATCTCTTCTTCATGTACTGAGGTCTGTGGAGAAGGATCAAGCCACAAATGCTGTGCCAAGGTATGTCTAGTCAAAATATATCCAAAGGATCAACCTGAGAAAGCTACCAGGATGTATGCCATAATAGATGAGCAGAGCAACAGATCCCTGATCAAGCCTAAATTCTTTGAGACCTTTGGCATAAAGGGACATGCAACACCATATACTCTCAACACTTGTTCTGGTCGTGAAAAAAAAACGCTGGCAGAAGGGCCGATGGGTTCATGGTCTCTCATATCAAGGCAAAGAAGGGCATACCCTTGCCAATATTGGTTGAGTGTACCAAATACCAGACAACAGGGAAGAAATTCCTACTCCAGAAGCAGCGGGTCACCATCCCCACTTAAGGCACCTGGTTACTGATATTCCTCCAATGGACATGGATGCTGAAATCTTAGTCTTGCTGGGAAGAGACATTCTCAGAGTACATAAAGTGCGCCAGCAGTGCAACGGATCTGACAACGCTCCATATGCACAAAGACTTGATCTAGGCTGTTTAATAGTGGGCGATATATGCTTGAATAGACTGCGCAAGCCATCTGAGATCAACTCCTTCAAGACTCATGTGCTAAGAAATGGGCGTACATCTCACTTTAGACCATGCCCTCATCATTATGAGGTAAAAGAGAAGCCTCTTGACATCATCCAGGTATCTGATGTTACTCCCATCCCCTATGATGACAACTTAGGTAGTACAGTGTTTTGTTGTACACGTGATGACAACAGAATAGCCTTGTCAGTTGAAGATAGAGAGTTCCTTGTTTCCTATTTTTGGAAGGTTTTGCAGTTTTTTGAATAGAGCACTTTCTATGGCTTCAGAGCTACCATAGGTTTGTTCAAGTCTTGCCCATGCAGCAGCAAGACTTGCATCTCGGTAATCAACATGCACTGCTCTCAGTCTTTTAAAACGATGTGCAGATTCTGGCCCCAGCCAATTTATGAGCAAACCAAGTTCCTCCTTAGCAGTAAGGTTGAGATCAGTAATAAAAGCCTTGAAGGTTGATCTCCAAACTCTATAGTTCTCTGGACAGTGAACTCTGCAAAGATGAATCTGACTGCTGTGTTGCACCCTTACCTCTTCGTGCTACAAGAGTCAGACTTCCAAATAATCGTGAACAAGGTTTATATCCAGATTCAACTCACTTCAGCGAACACTAAAGAGCAGGCCTGAAATGAAGGAACATTTAATTGCATTTATGAAAAAGATCTTTGACAATGATCACGCTGAACCAGCTCCACCTCTTCTTGAGCATGACTAGTGCTGCTATTTACCTTTCTTTGGAGTGTATCATCCACGTAAACCAAAGCAAATCAGGGTAGTGTTTGATTCAAGTGCCAATCATCAAGGTGTATCCCTGAATGATGTTCTTCTTACTGGTCCTAACCTAACCAACAACTTTGTAGGAGTACTTATGAGGTTCAGAAGAGAGCCAGTTGCCATAACTGCTGACATTGAACAAGTGTTCCATTGCTTTATAGTAAGAGAAGACCATAGAAACTTCCTAAGATTTCTGTGGCACTGTGACAACAACATAAACAATGAAGTGATTGAATACGGCATGAAAGTACATGTATTGGAAACAGTCCCTCGCCTGCTGTAGCAACATATAGTCTACGGAGGACTGCTCTTGATGGTGAAAAAGAGTACGGGGCAGATGCTCGACACTTCATTGAGAGAGACTTCTACGTGGATGACGGACTCAAAACCTTACCCACAGATGAAGAAGCCATAGCCCTGCTCCAAAGGACTCAAGGCATGCTTTCTGAGGCCAACCTCAGACTTCATAAGATTGCCTCAAACAGTGCTGCTGTGATGAAAGCCTTTCAGCCTGGTGATCATGCCTCAGGATTTTAAGATTTAAATCTGGCAATGGACATGCCTCCTGTTCAGAGAAGTCTGGGCTTATGGTTGAACTTATTTAAGAACACCTTTGGCTCTCAAGTCAGCTCTGCAGACAAGCCATTCACCAAACGTGGTGTCCTGTCAGTGGTGAACAATCTATACGATACACTGGGATTCGCGGCTCCCATCACCTTACAAGGTAAATCCTTATTAAGACAACTATCAGAAGCTATTCATGATTGGGATGCTCCGCTACCAACAGACAAATATTCAAAGTGGAAGCCCCGGAAACAATCTGTACATGCCCTAGATGGAATTGATATACCACGCTGCTACATTTCAGTTTCCCTTGCTGCAAGTCAGAGAAAAGAGATTCACATCTTCTCAGATGCATCCACTGAGGCCATATCAGCTGTTGCCTACCTCAAGGTAAGAGGCACTCACAATCAAACCCATGTAGGGTTTCTGTTTGGCAAAGCTAAGTTAGCGCCTAAGCCTGAGCCCACAATTTCCAGGCTTGAACTTTGTGGGACTGTACTAGCCGTAGAAATTGCAGAGTTTATACTGTGTGAGCTAGACATTCAAATAGATGACATCAAATTCTTCACAGACAGCAAAGTTGTTTTTGGCTACATATACAATCGGACAAAATGCTTCTATGTCTTGTCTGCAAGTGTCTTTGCAAATTCTTCTTGGTTAACAGGACCTGAATTCTTGCTGGATCATACGGAAGAAACTACATCTGAGGTCTTCAGTCTTCTAGATCCTGATAATAATCCAGAGATTTGGTTTGAAGTTAAGACTCTTGTCACTAGATCTGAACAAAGATTTATCCTGAGTTCTCAACGCTTTGAACGTTTCTCCAAGTGGATAAGGCGTGTACGCTCTATTGCATGGCTAGTCCATGTTGCGCACTGCTATCACACAAAGTCCAATGATTCTGAATGTCAAGGCTGGCACTTATGCCAAAAGCCTCTTTCTGCAATGGACATTGCTGAAAGGGAATTGATCATAATACGCAGTGGACAACAGAATGTCTTATTTTTATTTTTTTTCCACTTCAGTAAGTCCCTTTGGAGACCCTTGAATTTATCATTCATTTTTTCGTCTCTGACAAGAACTTTCATCATCGTGGCTACTTCTTTCTCATCTTTATTTATATTATATAACCCATGCCATTTTATTTCTAAAAAGCCTCAAAGGCGTTTCCTCTTCTGTTGCTTTAATGCACCCTCCCCACCTCTCCCCCTCTCTCTCCACCTCTCCCCTTTCTTTACACACTTTACATATCATCCTTAAATGACAAACAGTCAAAGCAAGTCAATTAAGACCGTATCTAGGGGGCCTTCCCTACCTTCCCACCTCCACCCTCATGTCCACATAGACTCACGAGCCACTTCTCCCATATCTTCTGATATTTTTCCAGTGCATCTTCTGCTCCATAGATTGATTCTTCCAATGCTCTAATCCACTCTATTTTCTGTATCCTAACTGTCAGAGATGGGGTCTCTGTGGTTTTCCACTTCTTAGGTATCAAACTCTTTGCAGCATTTAGTAATATTGGTATCAGTGTGTTTCTGTATTGTTTTTCCGGTTTTTCTGTTAGGTGAAATAGACACTCCCAAGGGCCCATTTTAATTTGTTCACCCGTGATCATATAGATATTTCCAACTATCTCATTCCAGTGTTTTCCTATTTTTGGACAGTTCCACCATATATGGGCACCCCCTCCAACAGTTTTGTGGGCCTGCCCCTCGGATCCTCTGTTCTCTCCTTGGCGTTATATACCACCTTGCCCGTAATTTATAACTTAGTTCTCTTGTTCCTTGATCTCTTGCAATATTAGAATTCAGTCTTAATATCTTATCCCTAATTTCCTCTTCTTGTATCATCCCTATTTCTTCCTCCCACTTTCCTAAATACGTAGGGATTTTGGGCTCTGCCTCGTTCACCAAGATTTTATATATTTTGGATATCGACCTCTTTAAACTATGGGGTGAGCTTATTAATTTCTCTATTGATCTCATATTTTCTTTCCCTCTAAGTGGTTGGGGTATTGTTTGTGTAAAGTGTTTAATTTGTGCATATCTCCATTTATATAGGGGTCTAGTACCCCATTTTTGTGTAATCTCCTTATATGTGCAAATTCTATTCCCTTCAACAGAATGTCTTTAGCATAGAAATTAAATGTATCCATGACAAGCACAACATTCAAAAAAACAGTCCAATTGCCAATCTGAATCCATTTATTGACAGCCATGGCATGCTAAGGGTTGGTGAACGTTTAAACAAGGCTAAGTTGGGAGAGCAAGTACAAACAAAATCCTCTTATCATACCTGGTTGCCATCATCTCTCCACCTTCCTCATACGGCACTGCCATGAAAAGGTTAAGCACCAAGGTAGACATTTCACAGGGGGTGCCATAAGAGCCACAGGCCTGTGGATTGTTGGAGCAAAAAGACAGATTTCAACTATACTGCACAATTGTGTCCAATGCCGCAAGCTAAGAGGGAAACATCAGCAACAGCAAATGTCAGATTTGCCAGCTGACAGATTAAGTACCCACCCACCTTTCACTCACATCGGTCTAGATGTTTTTTGGCCATGGATGGTAACAGCACGCAGAATCCGAGGTGGCCAAGCGAATAGCAAACATTGGGCAGTGCTGTTCACCTGCATGAGTGTGCGTGCGGTACACATTGAAGTTATAGAATCCATGCATGCTTTGAGTTTTATTAACACTCTAAGGTGATTCCTTGCCATCAGAGGGCCAGTATAGTCATTAAGATCTGACTGTGGAACCAACTTTACCTGCTGAGTGTTACAGCTCGACTCTAAGCCCATCCAAGACTTTTTAACTGAAAAGGGCTGTACATGGACTTTCAATGCTTCTCATTCTTCCCATATAGGTGGCTCATGGGAGAGAATGATAGGCATTAAATGGAGAATACTGGACTCTATGTTAATGGACTTGAACTCCACAAGTCTTACTCATGAGAGTTTAACCACCTTTCTGGCAGAAGTGTCTGCCATAATCAATTCAAGACTACTTGTTCCAGTGTCTACAGATCCGTAGTCCCCAACCATCCATATTCCAGCTCCTCTTCTTACGCAGAAGCTTGGGTCTGTTCCTGTTCCACCTGAAGATTTTAAAGCAGGGAACTTATACCTTGAACAATGGAAGTGAGTACAACACCTCACCAACTGCTTCTGGAATCGTTGGAAGATAGAGTATCTTTCTCTTCCGCAAGTACGCAGAAAATGGCAACATCTGAACCCTAACCTCCAAGTTGGAGACCTTGTTCTCCTCAAAGACCAGCAAGCCGAAAGAATTGAATGGCCCATGGGACTCATTGTAAAAACCATCCCTAGTGATGATGTTATGGTGCGTAAGGTAGAGGCAAAGGTTGCCAGACAAGGGACTGTAAAGACTTTCCTCAGACCCATTACAGAACTGGTTTTACTCTTGCCTTTTGGAGACTGAACTTGCTTACCTGGGTTTGTTGGATCTAGTTTCTACCACAAGAAGAATGTGCCTTGAATTTTGATTAACACCTTTTCATGCCTTTTTCAGTTATTGTTGAGGGAAAAGATGGCCACGCATGTCTAGGCCGCACACAATCTACTTGCATCCTAGGACACATTATCATGTTTTGACCTGCAGATATCATCTTTCAACCATCTGCCACATTTGTTGTCTGCTGTACCTGCTATTTGCAATAAATCTACGCTTATGGAAGAATCGGTGTCTGGTGAGTTCAAGCTATCTGATAAAGACTGTCCGTGGTGATTATATCTACTTATACAGGCCAGGCATAGAGGTCTCAGCAAGGGTAAGTCACTATTACAACAGTTGGAGTCAGAATACTTACGGTGATCCCTAAACCGGGAAAGGACCACACACTGTGCTCAAATTATAGGCCGATTGCGCTCCTTAACACGGACCTAAAAATCTTCACTAAACTCTTGGCAAATGGATTGAATAATTTAATGCCATCGTTGATTCATAAGGATCAGGTAGGGTTTATCCCTATGCGTCAGGCCGGAGACAACACTAGGAAAGTTATAGATCCCATAGAAGTAGCGAACAAGAACCGGACTGAGGCACTTCTTCTCAGTCTGGATGCAGAAAAGGCCTTTGACAGGCTTGGCTGGCCATTTCTGTTTGCTACTCTTCATCATGTGGGCATCAAAGGCCCCTTCCTGCTAGCCATCACTCATCTATACTCTTCTCCATCAGCCTTAGTTAGAACCCCGTTTGCCTCCTCTCCTGCTTTTCTCATCATGGGTGTCCCCTGTCTCCCCTCCTTCATACCTTATGCATTGAGCTCCTAGAAGCTCATATAACGCAGAACCCAAATATCCACGGTCCATACCAGGGACTTTAAGATTTCTCTTTATGCAATTACATGTCTCTCTTCCTAATCTCCACATGGAGTTAGATTGCTACAGTTTCCTCTCGGGTTATAAAGCAGTTTCACCTCACAGATGTCCCCCTTTTGGAAGGAACGGTCCTTATTTCACTATGGTCAATTGGTGGATACTAGAACTAGAATCCTGCGATCCTTCCAGGATCTGAGGGATGCCTATGACTTGCCTAGACAGGCTTTCTTTAGCTATTTGCAGTTCCGACACTTTCCCCAATTCCTTGGTAGGGAACCTCCAATTCTACCCTCTAATAGAGTTCAAGAAAATTTGCTCGGAAGGTCCTACCCCTAAAGGCATGATTTTGCCTACCTGCCTGCTCCTAATCACAGACCTTTCACCATACAGGCCTTGGCATGCCTACATGAGTAAGTGGGAGCAGGCCTTGGGTGAGGACCTACCTCTGAAGACGTGGCAATCTATTTGGTCGCAAGCGCCTAGGAGCTCCATCTGTACTCTGTACAAAGAGAATCAATATAAAATACTATTCCATTGGTACCAAAAACTGATCACCGGTGCTGGGGTTGTAGTAAAGACTTGGGGACGCTATACCACATCTATTGGTCCTGTCCACAGATCGTCCCCTACTGGCGGATGGTACATTCCTTACTCCATTCCATCTTTTGTACCTGGGTGCCTATTGATCCTAAAACGTTCCTCTTGGGACTCCTGCCTTCCTCCTTTTCCAAACTGTCTAAAAAAAACTCCTTGCTCAGGTGTTAACTGCTGCACGATGTTTGGTTGCTCTGAGATGGAAACAGCGGGATTCCCCCTCTTTGCCTGATCTGCACTCCAGGATCAGAGATGTGAAACGGATGGAATATCTGATTGCCTCTTTAAATAACTCCCTTGATACACATAACCAGGTCTGGGAGCTGTGGGATTTGTTGGAGGCCCTATAACATGACGTTTCACTGATTTGGAGATATGTATGAAAGCGGTGGCCCCGGGCTCCGGAGGGGTTTTGGTGTGGGTGGATGTCCCTTACTACTCTTGTCCCTCTATCTCTTTCTCTCTATTTTCTCTCCGCTCCCTATTACGCTCTACAACTTTCCTAGCCTGTTTTTTCCTTCATCCTTTTATTTATTTATTTTTTTGTTTGTTTCACATACTAGGGCAGTTCTAGGCGTAGATATGTTATCGATGCTTTGACCTGTAGTCAGTTAAGTTGATGTCTAAACTCATTGTTCCTACTCACTTGAATTGTTTAGAGTCTTTCACTGACCACATTGTTAATGGGCTCCTTGTCTGATCTATGTCTAAAACTAATAAAACAGTCAGTTTTTCAAAAAAGAGAAGCAAAGTGCTTGTGGTGCCACAGAACAAAAGGCAATGCAGCAACGGTGGTAATCAACATGCTACTGATCGCAACACAAGTCCGGCTTTTAACAAAAGGTGTAACTCAAGCAACAAGGTCCATGTCTCAAAATAGAGGTATGTGGATGACGCCATCTAGTAACAAACAACAAAATGTGCACAGAATTAATGAAGTGGAAAGTGATGAACACCAAAACTGTTTTCAGTGTGAAAGTGTGGACCTAATTGCAAATAAGGGAGAAATATTCAGCACCCTCTCAACAGCATGCAACAAACATGTCAAGTTGAAAATTGCAAACGCAATGTCATGTCCTTATCCACATTGCACAGCATTGACCACAAAGCTGAAATTGATCAGTCAAATAAAGTAAACCTGGCGGTCAAACAATTCAGACACTGGGCACTTCTACCTTGGATTTATCAGGGGACAAGCTACTATTCCACATTGTGGATAGAAATGTTAAGAGCCTGCTAGGCTTACCAGACAGCATGAGCTTAAAACTAATCCAACTCAGTCCAGAAGTACATGCAGTACAACAACAGGCTCCTGAGATGACCACTTATGAGGACTTATTTCGAACTGACACTGTTGGTAAGCTTCCAGTCATGTATGACATGCACTTAGATGAAAACGGTACAGTCTACCATGTGTGCCCCTCGAAGGATCCCACTGGCTATAAAAGACAAAGTCTTGCAAGAGTTGGAAAGGATGACTAGCCTGGGCATCATTGCACCAGTGTCTGCCATGGCAGCAGTAGTCAAGAAAGATGGCACTGTCCGGGTATGCATTGATCCTGTGCACCTCAATAAACAACATTCATATGGGAGATACAAATTCTTACGGCTGCCATATGGAATTTCAGCTGGAAGCAAATTCTTTCAGAGATGTATGGAACAGCTCTTTGCTGAACAACCATGTGAAATAGTCATGGATGATATCTTGATTTGGGGATCCTCCTTTGAGGAACATGACAAATGGCTTAAACCCTACCAAATGCCACTTCAGGGTCTCCGAGGTGCCATATGTTGGGCACCTTCTCACAGATAAAGGTATCAAGCCTGATCCAGAAAAAACTAAAGCCATCCATCAAATGCCTGCTCCAGAGGACAAACATGGATTGCAAAGGTTTCTTGGCATGACCAATTATCTCTCGAAGTTCATTCATCACTACAGTGAGATAATATCTCCACTCCGTCAGCTTCTACGCAAAGATGCCGACTGGTGTTGGACTGAACAACATGCTGTTGCTGTGGATACATTAAAAGCACAACTGACTAGTCCACCTGTCCTACAGTATTTTGATGTGCATAAACCGGTGGTATTGTCTGCTGATGCTTCCCAGCATGGTCTTGGCGCAGTCTGTCTTCAAGATGGGAGGCCTGTGGCTTTTGCATCAAGAGCCTTCACTGAGACTGAAGCTTGTTATGCACAAATTGAGATGGAATTATTGAGACTAGAATTTGCCTGTGAAAAATTCCATGATTATATCTATGGCCGCCCTGTGAATGTGGAGACGGACCATCAGCCACTCATAATCATACTGAGAAAACCCCTGAACACAGCATCTGTGCGCATCCAGCGAATGATGCTAAAGCTTCCACGCTACCACCTGAATGTAATCTATAAACAAGACCGTGAACTGTTTGTTGCGGATGCTCTTTCAAGTGCACACCTCCCCACTTCTGCTAAATCTGGAGCTATTTAGGATTATGATGTGTTGGCTCTGGATGGGGTGTTGTCATCCAGAGGGATTCAGGAACTAAAGCAAGAAACACAGCCAGATGCCACCTGTCAGCACCTCATGGACATCATTCTCAATGGGTGGCCTGGCTCCTTTGAGGAAATCCCACATGATATTCAACCATTCTACTGTACGGGGGATGAATTGACAGTGGATGATGGAATAATCCTGCGTGGTCAGAGATATGTAATACCTCATGCTCTTCAGAAATACTACTTGACACAGCTCCATCAAGGTCATCCCGGCTTTCATTCCACTAAGAGAAGGGCATGTGAAACCATGTTTTGGCCCACTATATACACTGACATTGAAAGAAAAGTTTCCAGATGGGCCCCATGCAATGGTCTATGGCAGCACCAGATGAGAGAACCTTTAACTCTTCACCAAATACCTGACAGACTGTGGTTTATCACAGCAGCTGACATATTTGAGTGGTCAAACAAGGATTACCTGGTCTTGGTAGATTCATACTCTGGCTGGTGGGAATTTGATGTCCTCCCAAACACTTCCAGTAACACAGTGATCAAGACATTAAAGCGGATATTCTCCACACATGGAATTCCCTACCAATTGATGACTGACAATGCAACATCATTTTCAAGTAGAGAATTCAAGAACTTTGCTCACCAATTGGATTTTCAGCATGTCACTAGCAGTCCCAATTACCCTAGATCCAATGGTCTTGCGGAACGCAGTGTAAGATTGGCCAAGCATCTAGAAAAATGTACACGTGATGGTTCTGACGTTTATGCAGCCTTGCTCAACCTCCACAACTCACCTAGGGATGGCATGCCTTCTCCGGCACAACGTTTACTATCACGACGAACCAGGACTCTAATTCCCATCCCAGCTCCTGCCAAGAGTTGAAACTGATATTCACGCTGCTTTATTCACACATGGAGAAAAAGGAAAGCTAATCCATGACAAATTGGCCAAACGTCTTTCTCCTCTGGAGCCTGGGCAGGTAGTAAGGATGGTTTTGACAAACTGGCCACAGTTTGCCGAAAGTCCTGCAAACCAAACAGCTATGTTGTCTATTCTGATGGTAGGACCTATGTAAGCAACTGCCGTCACCTCCTACCTGTACCTGAATCATACTGTACTGCCGCTGCCCATGTGCCTATGATCACTTCAGGACCCCAAGCACAGCCATCTGCTGCTGTACCAATTGGCACTTCCAACAACGGATGTAACACACAACTACAACAAAATTATGATGGCAACAGGCAAGAGGTTTCAGACTCGCAAGCCCCACAAGTTGTTACTCGATCTGGAAGAGTGTGTAAACCCAATCCAAAGTTCCAAGACTTTATCACACACTGACTCTTACTAAGCATTTTGTGTTTTACAGTGTAGTTTGTTATTGTTCCTTGCAATGCTTCACTCCTTGTTGGTTCCATATTACACTTCATTTATATATGCATATCTCTTCTTTAAAAGGGAAAAGATGTTGAATATGTTCATGTTGTATTTACATAGCTGTGTTAGGACTGGGGGTGGGAACAGGAAGTAGGAAGTTATGAAGTGAACCTAGAAGAAACAGTCTTACATGTGCCTCTCTCCTGACTGTAATAAACAAGCTCCTCAGAAGATGACTATTCTGACTATTCATCATTGCTTCTAAAAAATCTACACGCATACACAAATACGGATGAGTTCCTATTCTGTGGTTTGCAGGGCATTGTTCCAGAACTCCCAGGCATCAGGCAGACAGAAGGAGCCTGTGTCTCAGCCAATACAGCTTGCCGATAGAGTCAGAGGGCTGGGGCTTTAACAGACAGGCAGAGCTCCGAGGAAATCAGAAGTTCAGGTCGGTACTCCAGATTTTACTTGACTTAAATGTACTGGAGATTTTAGTTGACTAACACAAGACTAAAACTATAACAATTCAGATGACTAAAACTAAAATGGCATTTTTGTCAAAAAGCCATGACTAAAACTAAATCCAAATTTGACGTCAAAATTACAGTGACATATTGCAGTTTACCAATCCATAGACCAATCCATAGACATTGGACGCTTAATTTTTTTTTTTTTAAGGTGAAGAACCTTTTCAGCAAGTACTAAAATATCTCTTGATCTTGCCAGTAGTGCAGTGCCCTTGTCACTTTCTGTATACTATAAAAAGTAATACAAATTTACTCAATATGCTCAAATGCAGGCACAGGCCCCTTAACTCCTTTTTTCATAACTTTCTGCATTCCTGGACAGATCAGTTTCCCTGCTTTCTTCCCTCAGCTGCTCATGGAAGCCACACATGATGCGGTAGATGTAGCTGGGCAAGTGTTTTACAGCCAGGTGGGAGGCCCTCCACTGTCAGAACCATCTTGCAGGCAGTAGGAGCCTAAGGGCTTGTTCACACTTGACTAAATTTCTGACACTTAACAAACGCTCCTATAGCGTTAGTATGGGTGTTAGACATGCGTTAATGAGCTTTAGTATGGGCATTAGGCTGGCGTCAATAAGCTTTAGTATGGGCTTAGACTGGCGTTTAATGAGCTTCATGGCGTGTTAAAACCGCTCCACAAATGCCTGTTTTTAAATAGTGCATTACAGGAAATGAACTAATTTTAACGGCCCGCAATGGCACCACAAAAGCATGCCCGAGCGTTTGTTAAGCATCACCATAGACTTGAATGGGAGGCGTTGAATGGCTTCAAACGCCTCCTGACTCCACACAAGGCTTCAATTTTGTAGCAATGCGATGCTAACGCTTCATGTTTTGATAGTGTGAAGAGCATTGTGTGCTGTCCATTGTATCATTTGCATAGGCGTTTGAGGGACGTTTTTAACGCCCCTCAAATGCCTGCTTATAAAGCCAGTGTGAACTTAGCCTATTAGTGTGCAGCACCACCAGAAGATATAGCTATTGTAGGGGAGCCCCTCTCCAATTGTTACCAGGGTACTGCAATTCCCATGTGGTGACCCTGTGTACTCGGGCCCAGGATCCCTCCAGTTGTTCACCTGTGTGTGTGTATGCAAGGACAAAAATGTGCGTACGCATGTGCATAAGTCCACAAATTGTGGTGCCCAGTGGCCTCTTTAAACTTGAGTCTGCCTGGCCTCAGTTCTGCATTGTCTTTAGCTCTGGTTCCTGTGTCCCTGGTTCCTAAAAGTTCACCTACCTTGTTCTTGACCCGGATACACCTGGCATCCCTCTTGGATCTCCCCGTCTGTTATATCTGCTGCTCGCTTGTGTTACCGACCTCGGCTTGAATTTCTGACCTCCACCTCGTGGCTTGGCACCTTGCTGCCAACATGTTACAGACATGTGCCTGTTCCTGACCGGGAACTTGATTGTGACCCTGCATCTCTCTCCCTGGCTGCTGCTGAACATAGCTTGTGACCAGATTCCATACTACCACTGGAAGCTTCAGCTCACTACAACAGCTTCCTGGCACCTGCACCCTTCCACTGCTCTAGCAGTCCCTGTCTCCACTTCCAGGGGTGCTTGGACGGGAATTGCGCAAAGGGGTCGTCCTCATCATCACAGGCTCCACAGTTAGGTATGTACCACCATACCCATACGGTACCTATACTGCATGCAGTTTAACTGGGACTATCATTAAATGCACAAATGCTCTTAAAGGGCCATCTCAAAAGACTGCCCCTCCCATAATTATTCTATGTCCCCTTTGTTCCTCTGCCATGCAACCCCCCCCCCCCCCATCCTCCTTTTATTTTGGACAATGCATACCCAGTCGGTCTAGGACTAGCATTGCTGTCATAAATACACTCTGGTAGTATAGTTTCAGCACTCGAGGTGGTCTTGCTACTGTTTATGCTGACACCAAATGTCATCTTATGCCTAGTCCTTACTGGTAATTACTTTGTATACTAAATTGTGTTATTATCATGAGGGGTTTGGAAATTAAAAAAAAAAAAAACTACTTGTCCAAGGGACTAAATTGGGGTCCCAAACTATTTGTATCTCATGACAATCTACTTGTCTTGATAAAAAAAAATATTTTTGCCTGGTTGGAATATATGAAGGGTTGATGTTTTTTATTAGACAGAGGTGCATTTAGGAATGTCTGGGTTTTTTTGAAAACAAAAGGGGCTTTATGGTGACTTAAACTTTTAATGTTTTTAACATTTCTCTGTTTATTTCCTACTCCCAGTCTTTTCCCCTGTTTTGAAAACTGCTTTTTGGTGGATGCAGTACACATTCATTAATTAACATTAATCCCCTAAGAGCCACTTGGAGATCAGAGTAGGTATGCTGATTTCTCATAGCAACATACTGAAGATCTAGCCAATGTACCCTTTCTTTTGCCTGGGCTAAGTCTCTGCTTCTGTCCTCGCGGATTTGTCCAATAATGGACGGATAGTGGTCTTACAAGGAAGCCCTAAAGGCGTCCCAGAGCATTCCCGGGGAGGACTTGATCATATACAAAAGCCAGTACTCTCATGTCTTGTTCTGTATCTATGCTTCGACCACAGGCAGAGGCGGCTCTAGGTTTTGTGAGGCCTTAGGCAAATCTTAGACATGAGGCCCCACTCACGCCCTTAATGAAGAAAAACAGTGGTGGCATGTCCATTAGGGGCGCACAGGCGCCGCCCCCCCCCATCCAAGCATCCGGCCCCCTGATCTACATACAGGTCGCCGGACTATGGTTTCCAATGGGCAAGTAGTTTTTGAAGCAGGTGATTAGAACCACATGCTCTAATAAGCTTCAAAAAAGGGTGGGCTTGGAGCGCAGGGAAGACCATAATTATCCATTTACATATAGGTCAGGTTAATAAAACCCAGCACAGAGTTCCCCCCTTACAGTGCAAGGGAAACTGATGTAAAGGGGAATGCTATGGACCATTATGTAAGTGGGAATGCTGCAGACTTTGGTGTAAAGGGGAACTCTGATGTAAGGGGGGCCTCTGGTGACCAGAGACCACCTTATATCAGAGTGCGCATCATTCGCCTTTACATCAGAGTCTGCAGAGTTCCAACTTGCATTCAAAACAGGAACTCTAATGTGGGGGGACTCTGGTAACCACATAGCACCTTCCGCAGAGTGAATGCACTAAGGTAAGGGGAGGAGGGGTTACTGATATAAGGATGAACCTTTATATCAGTGCCCCCTTACCTTACCGTATTCACTCCCCCATTACATCAGTGACCACCTCAGACTGGCCTTGCAGTGCTATCACTGACCTCCTCTCTGGGCTCCAGCTTGGTGGCTCTGGTTTCATTCTATATTATCCTCTCCACAGTCCACACACATCTGATTCCTTTCATGACCCCCATCCTAGCAGTGTTCCCGCTGTAGGCCCTCCCCCAAAGACTGCAGACATGATACAGGAGATGGTCAGAGACTGTGCAGCCATAATACAAGAGATGGTCAAAGACTGTGCGGTCATAATACAAGAGATGGTCAGAGACTGTGCAGGCAAAATACAAGAGATGGTCAGAGACTGTGCGGTCATGATCAAAGACTTTAAACATAACACAAGAGATATTATGGTATGGTCCTATTATGGTAATGACAAGCAAATTCTCACACGGCAACACCACATTGCTGCAGCAGCCACCAAACACTACAGCCACAGACGATCCCGCCACAGACAGGGTGCAGACAGATAAGCCCTCTATACACTCCTCTGTCCCCTACTATAAGCAGGAGAAGCCAACACATTCGCTTTGAGCATCCAACAGTGCATTCTGGAAGGTGTAGTCTCTGCAGAGCGCAAGCACCGGCGGGCCAAGTCTAGTGTGTGGTGTGGACAACTACAACTCCTGCCATGCAATGTGGTGCCAGCTTTGGGAGAAGGCTAGGACAGCAATAGAGCCTGCCATTGGCTGCAGCTGATAAGATGTTCTCCGTGTAAGGGGGGTGTTACAGCTGGCTGGAACCTCTATAAATTTACCCCAGTGTGTGCCGCCTGCTCACCCCACCAGTCTGGGGACACCCAGGGCTGTCTATAATATTGACTGGACCCTGGGCAAACATGTTTCTGGCCCCCCTCCCCCACCCTAGCAATTTCGCTCTCCACCCAACATCCCAAAAAAAAAAAAAAAGCGCACATAGACTTATCTAAAACAAAAAAAATGAATATCGTAAACATAAACATCTGGTTCACACTAACTGATTGGTAGGAAGCTGGCAGTGGGGTACAAGGGGATGAAGATGACAGGGGGAGTGAAAATGACGGGTGGGGTGGTAGGAAGCTAGCAGTGGGGTACAAGGGGATGAAGATGACAGGGGGTGGGGTGGTAGGAAGCTAGCAATGGGGTAAAGGGGGATGAAGATGATGGTGTGGGCTGGTAGGAAGCTGGCAGTAGGGTAAGGGGGGATGAAGATGATGGTGTGGAGTGTTAGGAAGCTGGCAGTGGGGTACAGGGGGATGAAGATGACAAGAGGCAGGGTGGTAGGAAGCTGGCAGTGGGGTACAAGGGGATGAAGATGACAGGGGAGATGAAGATGACAGGGGGGTGGTAGAAAGCTAGCTGTGGGGTACGGGGGGATGAAGATGACAGAAGGGCGGGTGGTAGGAAGCTGGCAGTGTGGTACAGGGGGGTGAAGATGACAGGGGATGAAGATGACAAAAGGTGGGGTGGTACAAAGCTGGCAGTGGGGTACAGGGGGATGCAGATGACAGGGAGCAGGGTGGTAGGAAGCTGGCAGTGGGGTACAAGGGAATGAAGATGACAAGGGGTGGGGTGGTAGGAAGCTGACAGTGGGGTACGGGGGGATGAAGATGACAGGGGGATGAAGATGACAGGCGGCAGGGTGGTAGGAAGCTGGCAGTGGGGTACAGGAGGATGAAGATGACACGAGGGGTGGTAGGAAGCTGGCAGTGGGGTACAGGGGGATAAAGATGACAGGGGGTGGCAGGATGCTGACAGTGGGATACAGGGGGATAAAGATGACGGGGGGTTGATGGGATGCCAGGCACAGGGAGATGATTAGGAATGGTGATGACAGGGGCCAGTAGGTGACATCATATCATCAGCCAGGGCTGTGTGTGGGGTGACTGGCAGCAGTGATTTCCAAGGCACCCTTGGCCAGGAGGTGACATCACGGGATGCTGTGTATTGGGAAGGACCGGCATTCTGTATCTTGAGGTTCTGGAAGACTGGCTCCGTGATGAGCAACAGGCGCCAGCTCTGACAGATCCTCCATTACAGACTGTCCATCCTGGAGAGTGCTGCTTGGCCGCTGCAGGCATTATCCGAGCTCTGCACATGGCGGGAGATCCACAGAGCCCGGTAGAAGGGGAGGAGCCGGGGGAGGGGAGTACATGGAGCCACTGACGGTGGGATCTCGGGGCAGTGCAGTGCTGAAGTGGTCAGTCCGCCCCGACAGGCAAAAAAACACAGGTGTCTCTGGTGACACTGACCGGGGTACATTCCCTCCCACGCACACGCCAGGCAAATTAGGTGGCCGCGAGGCCCCTGGGAGTGCGAGGCCTTAGGCGACCACCTAATTTGCCTAATTAGAAAGCCGCCTCTGGGTCCCAGATCAATGCTCCTCTTACCAATTTCTCGCCTTAATGTTGATGCAAAAATTTTGGCAAAAGTTTTGGCTACCCACTTGAATACGGTGATCACCACTTTGGTGCATGCTGATTAATCAGGGTTTATGCCGGGCAGGGGAACTGACATTAACATTCATAGGCTTCTGACTCATCTTTCCAGAGCAGAGGGGGATGGCTCAAGGGTGGTAGCCTCTCTGGATGCTGAAAAGGCCTTTGATTCAGTGGAGTGGCGCTACCTCTTACGTAAACTTGGGTTTGGCCCCCAGTTCATTAAATGGATCCAGCTCCTATACCATAGCCCCAAGGCCAGGGTTAGCACTAATAATTCTCTCCCCTTTCCCCTAACAAGGAACACCAGGCAGGGATGCCCGCTCTCCCCTCTATTCACACTGGCAATGGAGCCTATGGCAGCACGGATAAGGTCAGATTCATCAAAAAAGGCATCCAGGTTGGGGTGGTGACAGCAAAAATATTGCTGTATGCGGATGACACTCTCCTCTTCTTGAAAGATTTTTCCTCTCTCCTGGCAGCTCTTCAAATTATTGACACCTTTGGATCCTTCTCAGGCATTAAGGTTAACTAGGGGGAAATTAGTACTGATCCCTTTAAATAATTTGGATCCCCTCCACCAAACGAATACCCCCTTAGAATGAGTCACGGCATTCAAATACCTGAGTGTGGTGGTGCGGGCTCCGTTGTCATATTTCAACCTCAACCTGCTGCCATTGCTCGGGACCTTCTCCCAGAAATGTGTGGCCTGGAGGTCTCTCCCTTTCTCTCCAGTGGGCAGAGTGAACCTTATAAAGATGGTCTATTTGCCGAAGTTCCTATATGTTTTTCAGAACTCTCCTCTCATGCCCCTGGCCTCCTTTTTTTGATAAACTAAATGGTATTATATCTTCATTTGTGTGGAACGGGAGGCCTCCACGACTGGCCATCTCCACTTTGCAATTACCTCACACAGGGTGGCCTGTCAGTACCAAATGTTCTACAATACTTCTGAGCGGCGGTCCTGGTAACGATGAGGTGGTGGTTCTCCCAGCCCAGGGATAATCTGACGGTGACACTAGAAGGGACCATAATGGGATCATATTCCACCCTTAGCAATCTGGTGTTCTGTGGAGCAAGGTCCCATCCTGGGACTACTGCACTGATGCATACCACCATTATGGCATGACACAAGGCTAGGGCCTGCTACTGTTCTCCCCTCACATTCTTCTGTGGGCAAATCCTAATCTCCCCCACCAACAGTGTTCCTGATCCTCATGTTTGGGCTACTAGGGGGGTAGTGAAGCTTAAACATATAGTCGCCAATGACAGGCTGCGGTCCTTTGCAGATCTTATGACTATATACACTTTAGCAAAGTGGATGTATTTCCGCTACCTTCAGCTTCAGCATGCGTTTAATAGCCAGTTTCCCCCTTCTCTCACCCTGGAGTCTGACCCGGTAGAGGGTCTCCTCATCGTAAAAATCATAAACAAACCTCTGTCCTCTTTATACTTTCGTCTCTCCCTGGCCCCTACTAAAGCACTAGAAAGAACATTTGGTAAATGGTAGGTAGACCTCCCCGGCTTGACGATAGAGGATTGGGAGGGTTGCATGTCCTCCTTTGTCAACAATATGATCTCAGCCTGAGACTGATTCCTCCAATCTTCAACCTATCATCCCACATACTATCATCCCATGAAATCTCTCTACTCACACAAGGGTTCATGTTTGCATTTACAACACAACCCAACGCATTTCAACTCTTCAAAGACCTTAACAAATGCATTTGAAACCTACCCATTAAATGATTTTACAACATACAGGCTGCCAAAAACAAACCCCTATCCGTAGAAGCCGATACCATTGATGGCCCTACCAACCACCTTATCCTGGATGAATAATTAGCCCTTAACACACTAGAGGATCTATACCAGGAAGGAACCAGACCCATCCTGGACAAGGAAAACCCAGGAGCAGATGTCCAGCTATATACCCAGCACCTCTGCCCTTCCCCTACAGTAAAATACATCGCTCTCCTCCCACCATCCACCTTCAACCCCACACAATCCATAGGCCCTTGTCTTGACACCTTCTACCGCATTGTTTACTCTGATTTGCTTGCTATATGCCAAAAGGATACATCTCTTCAAAAGAATCACAATCTTAGCAAATCCGGAAAGCTAGCCCTCAACACCTTGAAATCCAATGAGAAAATCATCATCAAATCCGCAGATAAAGGCGATGGCATTGTCATAAAAGACAAAAAGGACTATATCAAGGAAGCTAACAGATTACTAAGCGACAAACATACCTATATTCAACTTTCCCATGATCCCCTAACAGTCTTCACATTGTAAGCCACTGCCTTGACAAAACAAGCCCTACAAGACAATGTTATAACCAAACATGAAGCATCCTTTCTAATTAAGAATTTCCATCACACACCATACTTTTACCATTTGCCCAAAATACACAATGTAGTACTAACCCCCCAGGGGGACCCATTGTAGCTTCCATGAACAGCATCACCAGTGGCTTCTCCCAATAGGTGCACCACTTCTTACAACCATTAGTCCGCAACCTCCACTCATATATCAGAGGCGGTATACACTTACTAGAACAGCTTGAATCATACAAATGGGAACCCACATACTCTTGGCTTTCCCTGGACGTCCAGTCGCTGTATACCTCTATTCCCCATGAAGTCGGCCTACAAGCTATAGAACACTTCCTGATGGATGACACATCCATGCATCCCAACCAAATTCAATTCTTTCTAGATGCCATTTGTTTCTGTCTAACACATAACTACTTCAAATTCCAAGACAACTACTACCTGCAGATTAATGACACAGCCATGGGAACCAACTTCGCACCCTCCTACGCCAACCTGACCATGGGCCTCTGGGAGACCAAACACATTTGGTCTCATAACCCATTCGCCTCACAAATTGTCTTTTATGGTCATTACATCAACAATGTCATCATCATCTGGAAAGGGGACACTAACAATATTGAACATTTCGTCACTCACTGCAGTAATAACCACATGGGCCTTATCTTCACCTCTGTCCAAGACAATGACAATTTAGCATTTCTTGATCTGGACCTATACCATGAAAACGGCACCATCCACGTAAAAAACTATTACAAACCTACCGCAGGAAACTCATTTTTACACTACAAAAGCTGCCACTGCCCTTGTTGGCTAAACAATATACCGAAGAACCAATTCAGACATAATTGCACCAAAAAAATGGACTACCAAACTCAAAGCGAGACCTTCAAATTTAAATTCCTGGAAAAAGACGCGCAAACACTCGTTGAACAAGCATGCACTACATACGAAAAGGATGACATCCCTACCCCCCAAACCAAAAACAAACCCAATGTTCTCTGGTTCACCACTCAGTTCCATAACAAGCACAAACACATGGAACACATTATACGTAAACATTGGCCCCTACTACTACAAGACCCTCTTCTGAAAGATACCATACCACTCCACCCCCAGTTCTCATATAGAAAAGTCCCCAACATCAGAGGAAAGACTGCACCCAGCAAACTGAAAAACAACAAAGACGCAACACCGTCATTGAAATTCTTCTTTACCATCGGAATGTACCAATGCCAGAAGCCCCTCTGCCACACGTGCAAATGTGTCCACCAAGGCCAAAAAGAGTTCACCATCAAAGGGAAGACTTATACCATTAAGGAATTCTACACCTGCTCCACAGAATACGTGGTATATTGCCTCTCCTGCCCCTGTAGTCTGCACCATATGGGAAGGACCATACGCCCCCTACGCAAACAGTTTGGTGAACACCGCCGTGCCATTGAAGCCAGAAAAGACGACTACAGCATCCCCCAACACTTCAAAGAACATCACGAGGAATCCACCCGGGGCCTCAGAGTATGGGTCATTGAGTCCATCCCTGCAAGTCTCCCTGATGAAGAAAGATTCCAGCAGCTATGCCACAGAGAAACATACTGGATCTATGCCCTGGATGTTCTGTCGCCAGGTGGTATGAGCGAGGAACTTGACATCAATACAATACTCTGACCCCTATTTAAGGGTTCTGACAACATCCCTCCTCCTATCACTGCCCTAGCATACCATCTTCTCACTCTCTGACTCCTCTGCCATGCCATCCTATACCCCTGGTATGAGTAGAAACAACCCACCCCTCACCCCTCCCCCTCCGCCACCTACCTTTCCCCCATTATCACTACTTAACACTATCTGAAATCATATCCTTGTCCCAGCCCTTATGTAAACCTATACACTAACAGATCTCAATCATTCAAGCCATTTCTGTTATCTCATATACATTCACTCATCCAGTCTCTGTTACATCTTCATTGTCTTATATTATAACTGTTAAACATCTTTCCCCCCGTTCCCCACTGCCTGCTTGCACATTTACACTGATCACTCCTGTGTCTCTGTGCTGTGGCTCTCACATCAATCCACTGTGACCATTCTAGCCCTTGCCAACGCCTCAATACATCCACTTATTCAGCCTCATTTCACAGCTTTATTCCTCTCAGACTTTTTTCCCCCTCCGTTCCCAGCTGCATGCTCACATACTGACACCGTTCACATCAGTGTATCTGTGTTGCAGCTTGTACCACGATCGCTCATTCATTCTAAACCAGCCTCCAACCCCTCTCCTTGCTCCTCCCCCCTGCCTCTCGTAAGCCCTCACCACCTTCATGGGCGTAGTGATGTCCAGTTCATGAACGAATCGTTCTTTTGAACCGATTCTTTTCAGTGAACTGAGTGAATCGATTCATTTCACTGAACTGATTAGTTTGGAACCGTTCATGTGAACTCAATAGCAGAGCATTGCAGAGCAGCTTAGGTAATCTGTTCCTAGAGTGATAACTCAGCCCCTCCCTGCAACCAGGGAACTCACAGCACACCGACTCAAAGAACTGGATGGATACAGCTCACAGTTCAGTTCACCAGTTCAGTTCACCAGTACATGGAGTTATAAAGAATCATACGAGTTAACCGAGTTAAAGAATCAAATGAGTTGTTACAGCACAGTACACTGAAAGAACCATGAATCACCTCTGTCTGTTATATGATCATATGAGGATAGGATTGTGCTCAGTAACCTGGGTAGCGGTGTTCTGTCAGATCGAGGAATCTATAGGATCAGCCAAGATTGCCACTTAGGGCTGGTTCACACTGCAGCGGAGCGGCGCGATGCGGCATTCCAGGCGATCTCAAAGCGGCTTGCTAGGAGACTTCTACCATAGAAGTCAATGCAAGCCGCCTGAGATCACCCTGAAAATAGTGCAGGGACCATTTTTCTAATGCGGAGCGAAGCGATTCACTCCTATTAGAACGGTCCCATTTACACAGCATTGAGGCGAATTGTCAGGCGACTCAAGTCGCCAGACAATTCGCCTAGATGTGAACGGGCCGCAAAGTCATGCCGCTCCGCCCCGCTGCAGTGTGAACCGGCCCTTACAGTGACGCACAAACAGCGGTGTAAAGGAAAAGCGGGTTTTTGTGTGTAAACTGCATTCTGATTGGCCAACTTCATAGATAACATTGCTAACCATCAGATTTGTCCACAGTCTTTACAATGCATAATTAACGATTGTATTTTACTACCGTGGGTACTTTGCCTGCATTAATAAAATCCGATCGTTATTCCTGCGCTGTCAAGACTGTGGACAAACCTGATGGCTGCAATGCTAACAGTGAAGTTGGCCAATCAGAATGCAGTTCACACATAAAAACCTGTTTTTCGTTTGTGCGTCACCAAAATTGATAACGCTGCTAATGTGACAAAATGTTATGGTCTGACAGTCTTTATACAACTATAGGCTTTGTGACTGCTCTCTGAGCCAAGGAACTGAATAAAAAAAACATTCCCAGGACTGCCAAATGTCTGTGAATCATTTCTCTGATTCTACTCCTTGAATAAGGTTCAGAGTCAGAGATTCGGTTCACTTGCTTGTCAATAGACTCAGCAAGTGAACTGAAGAATCGATTCATGAATCGGTTCATTTCAGTGAGTGACTCGAAATGAACCGATTTACTTAAATGAATCGAACTTCCCATCACTACATAGGCGTTGGTCTGCAGAAGGAGCCACGCATGCTCCAAAAAATGTAATCACCCATCGCCCTCACAGACGCGCACAGCCTCGTGCGTTCCAACGGGAACAGGAACCCAGGAAGTCATCTCTGCACCCTCATACACCAGCATGCCATTGGACAGCGGATGACAGCAACAGGCAGGCTCCATCCACTCCCCACGGACGGGAGTATTTACCAGGAACCTGATCTTGCTGATCCTGCTACAGTACACATCTATATTACCATCAATCCTGTAAGTGTTAACCCTCTGTGCGCTGCTAATGACCACCTACTGCTGCACTTAGAGGCTTTTTTGTTTCTGCTTTTTTACTCTCTAGAATTGACTGCTCCACTTACAGATGGAAGGACATGGACCCACACTATAGTCTCACTCATGCCTCTATGATCTACCACACTGTAAGTGTTTTTAACTGTGTGTGAACCTAATACATTTTACATATTACACTTAGAGGCACCTTTCTTACCAGAGCTGCTTCTTCTGCTTTAGAGCTGGCCTAAGGACCATCGCCTGACCACCAGCCCTGTCATTCAAACACTGGAGTGCTCTCACTACCATATTCGAATCCTAAGACGATGCTACTAAATATTGCTGAGACTCCAAATATGAGCAGGTATGCTAAGTTGTTTTTGGGTATGCCACATTTTACGCTCAAAGGGAGCTATTTCTTAGATGGAAAGATGTTTTGCTACCCACAGTGTCTCAATGGCGCTCAGTTTTGAATTCTGTTTTACCACTGTATAAGATTACCTACCTTAACAGGAACTGCCCAAAGAAATTTGGCAAGATTTGCTCGGGCTGGATAGATGCTTGGGGTTCTATAGAGGTGGCCTCTGCAGGATCATAATGCTGTGCCTTGAATTTCATTAAACCTCATATGCCACATCTTTTTGAAACCTTTGGGTCACTGTGGGCTCCTGTCTCTTCCCTTCCCGCCTCTAGTCCCACGTTTAGCTAATTTTAAGCAGAAAATAAAGAACTGGAGTTGACTCCCTTTATTGGCAGCAGGGCAATGCAACCTAATTAAAATTATATGGATGCCACAGCTCTTATGTGTATTACACAACTCCCCAGCATGGATGTATAAAAAGTGGTTTCAAAAAATAGATATTATCTTTAGAGAACTAATATAGAAAAGGGCCTGCTAGAATACGTTTGCACACATTACACTAGCCAAAAGATGAGGGTGGATTAGCACTGCCACACCCATGGAGCTACTTTTTGGTGGCATAGCTGCAACATATAGGGGGACTAACGTGGCAGGAGGGGGAGATACAGGGAGGGTTATGATGTTACTGAACACCCCTCACTACACAGTAGTAGAGGCCATGGAGGCAAATTCTTTTCCTCCTGGGTTTCTCATGCTGACACTGATTGTGAGAGTGTGAGAGACACCGTGAAGGTCCTACTGGAATACCGGGGATTTACAGAGTATTTCTCTCCTCTGAGACAATAAAAAATTGGGAGAACTCCAGGCAGTGGGGAAAATTAAAAATTGGAAGAGTTGTGGAATAAACTGCCTTTATCAGATATATGAAGATAGGGTCTTGAAGTCATTCTAAGAACTTAGGGAAGAATATGGCATTCAATCAGTATTTTTTTAGGTATTTACAAATCAGGCATGCTCTGGGAAAGGAATTCAAAGCAAGGGCATTAGAATGGAGTAAGATATCCTTGCTCCAAAAAATTATCAATGCGAGTACCCCTAAGGGACTAATATCTAGCCTGTGCCCATATATATGCAAGGGGACTACAGAAGGGATGGGAGCCCTCCCTAACAGGAGGAGGTGGGAGCAGGATTTTGAGAATATAACTGAAGAGCAGTGGAGCCGAATATTGGAACTAGGCCCATTGGTGTCGTTGTCCCCCTCACAGAGAGTGTCACACGTATTCTTGTTACACAGGACATATTACACTCCCCAAAAGTTGTTTTTATTTGGTCGGAGACCGGACGCCAGTTGCCCTAGGTGTGGGGACACAGAAGGGGATCTTATTCACATGGTTTTGAGGTGTTCAAAGTTGTACAGATACTGGAAGGAGGTTATTGGTACCATAAATATGGTATTTGGGATATCTCTAAGCTTAGAGGCAAGGCTATATAATGGGTTATATAGAAGGGGAATGGGACCCTGGGTATATTCAAACTGCAGATGCTTATTTCAAGCAAGGAAACTGATCGCGCAGAGGTAGCAGTCGGTGTTACCCCCGACCGGTAGAGAATGGGCCCGGGTTATGAATGAGACGATATGGAAGGAAAGGTTGTTATATATTAAACAGAATGTATAAAGAAGTATGAAGCAAAGGGATACCCCCTTAGAATACTGTGGCAGTATTAGTAAAGGGGGCATGTGCGCTGGGTCACCGGTATATGGTAGGGGAAAATAAGGGGAAAAGGGAATTAGACTTGGTTAAACAACAACTAAAGGGCAACTATAAAGGGATTATTGAATAGGATGTGATGTACTAAAACAGGAGAAAGTAGTAATGGGAATGTATAGGTAAGCAAGGGTGGCAGAGAATAGTGTAGAATGAGTGTGGTATGAGGATCATGGTTCATATAGTGATATAGTGTGGGGATGTTTGGTGTGGAAAAGGGACATGGTTTTTAGAGGGGAGTAGGGATGATTAAGAATATGGGAACTGTGAATATGTTTCTATGTGTTTTTCTTCTCAGAGGGCTGACGCCAAAGCCAAACATGATGCAATGGATATAGGTCAGGCCCACAAGGATAAATCTGAGCTCCAGCAATCATCAGTCAGTTTTTGTTTATAATTAAGGAGCTACACTTTACATTTTGTTTTTTAAGGTATGGATAGAGACTGAATGCTTGTGAACCTCATCTTCCATTGCACTGACTCATTCCAGTAACTAAATTATGGTCTAGAAGGGTCCAGGTTCCAGAGTATCAGACTTAGGTCTGTTTATACATGCTCAAATTTGGAGGTGAGGGCAGTTTGGCAGGAGGCTATTGCAGACATCACCGCCAGCAAGCTGACAGGATCTTACGAAGTTGCATAGGCGGGAGCCGCCATTGCTGTGTTTCTAAAGCAGCGGTCAACAACCTGTAGATCTTGGCCAGGTGACTGGTAGATCGTGGTCTGAGTTTGCTGACCTGCCATCCCAGTGCATAAAACAGAGTGTAATGCAGAGGGACTACTTGTAAAGTTGGAGCTGTATTAGGGAGCAAGAGCCACATAAGGCAATGTCTCCTCTGTAGTGATGGCTCCTTCCCCATGTGGAGCGATACCAACTGCATTCCATCTCTTATCCCTGCTAGCGCCAGTCTCCAGAGCAATGCCAGCAGCGGGAAAGAAGAGATCCTTAGGTCAGTGTGAAGCAATACACTGTGAATAATAGTATAGGGCTGCTTTCACACTGATGTGCTTCAGTTTACCCACGCCACGGGTGCAGTGCAGTGTGCCTGCAGCTTTGGTGCACTTTCTGAATGCAGGAGGTTTACCTCTGTATACCTTATTTCTGCTCATGTGACCGCCCACCGGAACGGAACTCTCCGGAACTGACAACTACAGCGGGAGGGGCTGAGAATTCCCCGCTGACATCAGTCGGGAGGAGAGGAGGACAGCGGCAGGCGGTCACATGAGCGCTGAGTGGCGCTTGGAAATAAGGTATACAGAGGCATTTTTTTAATAAAGCACATACAGTGGAGACACTGCAGGCACTGGCAGGAGCTGACAGGCAGGGAGGGGGGAGAGAAGATCAGAGGAGAGCTGAGGATGACAGAGGCACGTAAACTGACCACGGTCTCAGGGCCCAGCAGCCACGATAAACCATGGTCAGCTTACAGGGGAAAAGGCAGCAGCAGGTAGGATCAGCCAGGTATTTTAGATGATACAAGGGGCCAAATTACACAGTACAAGCACTGTGCAGTATTACATGCTTAAAAGGAACAGGGTCAATTTTTTATTTTTAGGGTAACAAACACTTTGTCATTAGCTTAACGTGTTGGAGGGTGCAAGTGTTGGAGGGCTCAGCACTTTCATACACGAGGTTGAATTTAGGTATGAGTATTATCTATTAGCACTGCAACCTTTCTGGTTTTTAACTAGTCTGGTTTTTACAACAGTTATCTTGTTTTTCAATGCCATGCAGATGTTCAGTGTGGGTACTCGGCATGGCAAACAAAACCTTCCCCCGCTGCTAGCCCTGATCTGCTCGGCATTGTTGCAGGATTTGGCTGTCAGTTGATAATAAATATACAATATTGTTACAAAGTTACAACTGTGACAATGTATTTATTAATGTTTATATACAGATCAGATAAAAATTGTTCCAATTGAAACCATGATTTACTCCTTCATCACCTTCTCACATTAGCTATATTTGCATTTTTTAAAATTATTATTTGTATTGACCATTTATGTAAACTTTTCTTGTTTCTGTCCATTTTATCACTTCTGCTGTGTTATAATTTGTGAATTGACATGGCCTTTATATAGTAAATCTTTATATAATTTGTAAATAACTTATGTTATAAACATGGCTATCTCTTCTACTGCTAACAGGAGAATATGCGACTAGTACATATTCCTTGTAGCACTTGTATTGTGGATCCCTAGGTAGCAATGACAATACTAAACTGTCAATGTGGGCTGGTGCCTTCTTTTTAGTTATAGATGCTGTTTTACAAAGAAATGTCATGCTTTTGTTCATTTCTTAAGCTCTTCTTGTTTGAACACCCTGTCGTGGTTTCACTGGAAACACAATGTTTGAAGAAACCATAACTGCTTCGCACTTTCAATACATTTACAAATATGTGATGTCAAAGGCTCTTACTTAAAGAGCTACTAATTTTTGCAACAGGCAGAAAAAAAAACAATTGACATTTTAATAGATTGTTGAAGTGGATGTGAAAGGTTCCCATTAGGAGAGAGGTTAAACATAGGATAACCAGTAATACTACACTGGAAGTACACTAGATTTACACTGCAAGCACATTCATTTCTGAAATGCTTCATCTTTTTGGCTATATACACTCCCCACAGCTGAAGGGATTCCCAACACCTGCCTAGCTATACAATATGGCAGGTGTGTGAATCACAAGAGCAGCTAATTAGAAATTCTGTGGCAGTAAGTACAGGTTAGCATCAATACTTCAATAGTGTATTCAGCTGAAGTTCCATGTCAAGGTTTCAGTCCACATAAATGTTATATTCCAGTGCACTGTAGGTAAGGACTGTCTGAGACTCCAGATTTACTAAAAAAATGGTCAGACGTTGAGGCCATGCTATAGGTGTGGTTGGAGACATGCTTGCCTGTAGAAGACAGATTTACAATAGTTTCCATGAACTGTGAAACTTCTACTGTATATCTAATACAGTAAAATCACTCACCACCAAAAAGGGATTATTCTACTCTCCCTCTGGTTTCAAAGACTTGTTTTCACATATTTATTTGTAAAAAATGTTGAAAACCATTTTCCCTCCACTTCACAATTATGCGCCACTTTGTGTTGGTCTATCACATAAAATCCCAATAAAATACATTTACGTTTTTGGTTGTAACATGACAAAATGTGGAAAAGTTCAAGGGGTATGAATACTTGTAGGCACTGTACTTGTAGGAGAAAGTATCCTGTTCTCTTTGTATTTCTTCCTTTATATGAAATCAGAGGCGGCTTTCTAATTAGGCAAATTAGGCGGTCGCCTAAGGCCTCGCACTCCCAGGGGCCTCGCGGCTGCCTAATTTGCCTGGCGTGTGCGTGGGAGAGAATGTACCCCGGTCGGTGTCACCAGAGACACCTGCGTCTTTTTGCCTGTCAGGGGCGGACTGACCACTTCAGCACTGCACTGCCCCGAGATCCCACCGTCAGTGGCTCCATGTACTCCCCTCCCCCGGCTCCTCCCCTTCTGCCGGGCTCTGTGGATCTCCCGCCATGTGCAGAGCTCGGATAATGCCTGCAGTGGCCAAGCAGCACTCTCCAGGATGGACAGTCTGTAATGGAGGATCTGTCAGAGCTGGCGCCTGTTGCTCATCATGGAGCCAGTCTTCCAGAACCTCAAGATACAGAATGCCGGTCCTTCCCGATACATAGCATCCCGTGAAGTCACCTCCTGGCCAAGGGTGCCTCGGAAATCACTGCTGCCAGTCACCCCACCCACAGCCCTGGCTGATGATATGATGTCACCTACTGGCCCCTGTCATCACCATTCCTAATCATCTCCCTGTGCCTGGCATCCCATCAACCCCCCCGTCATCTTTATCCCCCTGTATCCCACTGTCAGCATCCTGCCACCCCCTGTCATCTTTATCCCCCTGTACCCCACTGCCAGCTTCCTACTACCCCTCTGTCATCTTCATCCCCCTGTACCCCACTGCCAGCTTCCTACCACCCCTTGTGTCATCTTCATCCCCCTGTACCCCACTGCCAGCTTCCTACCACCCTGCCCCCTGTCATCTTCATCCCCCTGTCATCTTCATCCCCCCCGTACCCCACTGTCAGCTTCCTACCACCCCACCCATGGGCGTCCGCAGAACTTTTTTCAGGGGGGGCAGTGTTGCCAACCGCCAGTAAATTTACTGACAGTTTGTAAAAATCTGTGATATAAATATCAGGGTCTGATAATTTGTCATGCTGTGCTGACTTTTTAAGTGTAAACCAAGCAAACTACTTGATATGGGTATTGTCAGTGTTTCCATGTTGTGTTTAAATATCAGTTGTCTCAGTTTTTAATAGGAGTTCAGTTATTTTTCAGGTTGCCAGTAAAAAATGTGCTCCGCCAGTAAATTTTCCATATTTTGCCAGTAAAAAGCACTGGGGGAGGTTGGCAACACTGGGGGGGGGCACCATTTTAAGGCCCATGCTCCGCCCCTTTCAACAGTATCATCAAGGGGAGGGGCATAGCCGCAAATCACAATTATTTATTTTAAAGGGGGAAACGGCAGACTTTATTCCAGGCATGTGCTTTGTACAGGGTGCAGATTCCAGGCATGTGCTTTGTACAGGGTGCAGATTCCAGGCGTGTGCTTTGTACAGGGTGCAGATTCCAGGCGTGTGCTTTGTACAGGGTGCAGATTCCAGGCGTGTGCTTTGTACAGGGTGCAGATTCCAGGCATGTGCTTTGTACATGGTGCAGATTCCAGGCATGTACTATGTACAGGGTGCAGATTCCAGGCATGTGCTATGTACAGGGTTCAGATTCCAGGAGTGTGCTATGCCAGTATACATATCCAATCCCCCGCACAGAGCTCTCTTCCCCCCACAGAAAAGAATTGTCTATAACTCACATTGGCAGGTCAGGCTCCTGGCACAGGCTTCTGCAGGCTCTGCAGGTCAGTGCTGTCTTAACACCGGACGATGGAAAGCCCTGCCGGCTGCCGTCCACAGTGTAATCTTCCTTCCTGTGCCGGGAGCTGGTACATGGAGTGTTCCAGCACCTGCTCACAATCTGCGCAGACACCTTGCGATCCCTGATTCCAGGGGGGGGGGGGCACTTGCCCCCCCCCTTGCCCCTACCTGCGGACGCCCATGACCCCACCCCTTTTCATCTTCATCCCCTTGTACCCCACTGCCAGCTTCCTACCACCCTGCTCCCTGTCATCTTCATCCCCCTGTACCCCACTGCCAGCTTTGTACCACCCCACCTTTTGTCATCTTCATCCCCCTGTCATCTTCACCCCCCCGTAACCCACTGCCAGCTTCCTACCACCCTGCCCCCTGTCATCTTCATCCCCCTGTACCCCACTGCCAGCCTCCTACCACCCCGCCCCCCGTCATCTTGATCCCTCTGTA
>BLSH010350899.1:165762-183956 GCA_018402905.1 Glandirana rugosa
CATCTTCATCTCCCCTGTCATCTTCATCCCCTTGTACCCCACTGCCAGCTTCCTACTACCCTGCCTCTTGTCATCTTCATCCCCCTGTACCCCACTGCCAGCTTCCTAACACCCCACACCATCATCTTCATCCCCCCTTACCCTACTGCCAGCTTCCTACCACCCTACACCATCATCTTCATCCCCCTGTACCCCATTGCTAGCTTCCTACCACCCCACCCCCTGTCATCTTCATCCCCCTGTACCCCACTGCTAGCTTCCTACCACCCCACCCCGTCATTTTCACTCCCCCTGTCATCTTCATCCCCTTGTACCTCACTGCCAGCTTCCTACAACCCCACCCCCTGTCATCTTCATCCCCCTGTCATCTTTGTCCCCATGTACCCCACTGCCAGCTTCCTACCAATCAGTTAGTGTGAACCAGATGTTTATGTTTACGATATTCAATTTTTTTGTTTTAGATAAATCTATGTGCGCTTTTTTTTTTTGGGATATTGGGTGGAGAGCGAAATTGCTAGGGTGGGGGAAGGGGGCCAGAAACATGTTTGCCCAGGGTCCAGTCAATATTATAGACAGCCCTGGGTGTCCCCAGACTGGTGGGGTGAGCAGGCGGCACACACTAGGGGAAAATTCATAGAGGTTCCAGCCAGCTGTAACACCCCCCTTACACGGAGAACATCTTATCAGCTGCAGCCAATGGCAGGCTCTATTGCTGTCCTAGCCTTCTCCCAAAGCTGGCACCACGTTGCACGGCAGGAGTTGTAGTTGTCCACACCACACACTAGACTTGGCCCGCCGGTGCTTGCGCTCTGCAGAGACTACACCTTCCAGAATGCACTGTTGGATGCTCAAAGCGAATGTGTTGGCTTCTCCTGCTTGTAGTAGGGGACAGAGGAGTGTATAGAGGGCTTATCTGTCTGCACCCTGTCTGTGGCGGGATCATCTGTGGCTGTAGTGTTTGGTGGCTGCTGCAGCAATGTGGTGTTGCCGTGTGAGAATTTGCTTGTCATTACCATAATAGGACTATCTCTTGTGTTATGTTTAAAGTCTTTGACCATGACCGCACAGTCTCTGACCATCTCTTGTATTTTGCCTGCACAGTCTCTGACCATCTCTTATATTATGGCCGCACAGTCTCTGATCATCTCTTGTATTTTGCCTCCACAGTCTCTGACCATCTCCTGTATTATGACCGCACAGTCTTTGACCATCTCTTGTATTATGGCTGCACAGTCTCTGACCATCTCCTGTATCATGTCTGCAGTCTTTGGGGAAGGGCCTACAGCGGGAGCGCTGCTAGGATGGGGGTCATGAAAGGAATCAGATGTGTGTGGACTGTGGAGAGGATAATATAGGATGAAACCAGAGCCACCAAGCTGGAGCCCAGAGAGGAGGTCAGTGATAGCACTGCAAGGCCAGTCTGAGGTGGTCACTGATGTAATGGGGGAGTGAATACGGTAAGGTAAGGGGGCACTGATATAAAGGTTCGTCCTTATATCAGTAACCCCTCCTCCCCTTACCTTAGTGCATTCACTCTGCGGAAGGTGCTATGTGGTTACCAGAGTCCCCCCACATTAGAGTTCCTGTTTTGAATGCAAGTTGGAACTCTGCAGACTCTGATGTAAAGGCGAATGATGTGCACTCTGATATAAGGTGGTCTCTGGTCACCAGAGGCCCCCCTTACATCAGAGTTCCCCTTTACACCAAAGTCTGCAGCATTCCCACTTACATAATGGTCCATAGCATTCCCCTTTACATCAAAGTTTCCCTTGCACTGTAAGGGGGGATCCTGCAGACTCCGATATAAGGGGGAACTCTGTGCTGGGTTATATTAACCTGACCTATATGTAAATGGAGAAATATGGTTTTCCCTGCACTCCAAGCCCACCCTTTTTTGAAGCCTATTAGAGCATCTGGTTCTAATCACCTGCTTCAAAAACTACTCGCCCATTGGAAACCATAGTCCGGCGACCTGTATGTAGATCAGGGGGCCGGATGCTTGGATGGGGGGGACGGCACCTGTGCGCCCTAATGGACATACCACCACTGTTTTTCTTCATTAAGGGCGTGAGTGGGGCCTCATGTCTAAGATTTGCCTAAGGCCTCACAAAACCTAGAGCCGCCTCTGTATAAAATCCTAGGTGTTCCTGTCAGTCCCTCTACTTTCCTATTAAAAACTGACCACACTAAGCAGAAGAGCTCTCTGTGGTCAGTTCTCTAGCTATGCTGGGAACTCAGTGTACTCTTCTCCAAAGATCAGACTTGTTCTGACACGCCCCCACTGCACAACCATTCACTGGCAAGCTCAGTGTGATGCTGCTTCTCCTCCCCCCAGCTCTTATGCAGCTGAGAACAGAGACAATGTGAGCATTTATAAAACAGAGAAAAAAGGTATTTATAATTTTTTTTAATGTCTATACAAGAATGTTTTGGTTTTCATTTCTATTTTAAACTGAATGGGTTGTTTTACAAGGTGCTCGTTTACAATCACTTTAAGTAAGATGGCATGTCATAGACCTAGAGCTTGTTTCCTTCATTGATCCGAAACTGTACCAGTCACTACTTTATTCATTAACAAACATCCATCATCTCCCCCTAACATGGCCAGAAAGCTAAGAATGCTGGGAAGTGTACAAGGCTAGGCATCTTGGTCTCAATGCTGCAGCCCTATTTCTCCTTCATTAATATCAATATATCTAATTACAGGAACCCATAGCCTGTATTTTCTGTAGTAAGCTGGTAAAGTAGTTATTGCTAAGAGTGTTTTCTTAGCCCGACTATGCCCGCCATTTCCACCCATCTCCTCCATTGATAGAAGCCAATCAGGGCCGTCTTTAGTAATGATTGGACCCTGGGCAAATATTTTCTTGCCCCCCCCCCCCCATACAATTTCACTCTCCACCTGCTCTGAGACATACAATAAATATCAACTAGACTCAAAATCAATTTACTGAATCAGATCAGCAGTGATTTCGATTGGTTGCCAGAGGTTACAGCATATCATTGCCACCTACTGTCTGGTTGCTAGAGGTTACAGCACACATTACTGCTCACTGATTAGTTGCTAGAGGTTACAGCACATGCTTTCTGCTTGTTTGGTTGCTAGAGATTACTGTACATCAATACTGCTCACTCATTGGTTGCTAGAGGTTACTGCACATCATTACTGCCCACAGATTGGTTGCTAGAGGTTACAGCACATCATCTCCTCACTGCCTGCACACCATTGACTGGGTAGCACAAAGTCGCTTTCCTGACACCACAGAAATGTGCTGCCCTTTAACAGATACACAGCAGTGCCATCAAGTTATCAACGACACCCTCATGCATCTGCTGACATGTGCTGTGGACTTTCAGCATGCCTTTGTCTCCCCAGTGGGCAGCATCCAGTATAGGTAATGTGAATATGACCTCAGGGGGGCATGATATACACATGAATGCCACCTTTGTTTACATATCAGTGCAGCTGGCCGCCACTATTTACATATGAATGCTGCCGCTATTTACATATCAATGCCGGTTATTTACATGTAAACATAGGGTCTGCAGGTGAGTCATCTGTACACAACAATAGGGCAGAGTTGGGCTCTTTAGTAGCAGTACTTAGATATCGGGACACAGCACAGGTCTAAAACTTCAAGGAACAAGGGAATTTAAACCAGGATAGTTGGCAAGTATGAGGCAGCTGCTTTGGGCCCCACAACAATGACAGGGCCCAGGGCAGCTGCCCCTTTTGCCCTGCCTTAAAGACGGCCCTGAAGCCTATAAAACACAATCTATGAATGGAGAAAGCAGAGTTTTCATCCACCCATCCTCCATTCATAGATTTTTTTCTCATTCATAGAAGCTATAGTACAGCTTCTGAATAGAAGAGGTTGGCAGAAAGGGCAAACATAGTCTAGCACTTTTGATGAGTAGCTGTCACAGCTCCTTAACTCTATTTATCCCCGCTGCACCAGAAGATTATGACCATGGGTATGGGGAGGATCAGATGAGAGAGATTCCTACTAAACCAGGAGACAGAAAGAACACATCACACTGATAAGTATAGTAATGTTCCTTGTGCTGACTATTTTGTTTACTAAACTTAGGCTTTAAAGCAAACCTTGGGGTGCATGCACAAATTTTTGTCTGCTGTGTGCAGATGTTGTTGGAATAAGCAAATAGATAACACTAGCTGTTTCTTTTCTGTAAAATACAATAATCCATATCTACTCACTCTTTCATTCTATTTTTTGCCAACAGTTTCCCAGCATATACTCATGTTCTTTACATTCCCTAAATCCTAGGATTAGGCTATGGCAACCCTAGCATGAGTTGGCAAAAAACCTGGCATTTTCACAAGGGGAAACCCCACCCAGCAATGCATTGTAAGAGATGAATGAATCACAATCGATGATGCAACAGCAGAGCAAGAACTCATTTAAAATTGAGTTACCTTATACTAAAATATGATAATTATTAGCTGGACCAACGTGTATGAATATCATTTATTTAAAAAGGTCAAGGGCAAATGATTGTCCCATTCTTATAAAGCTCACCCCCAGGGGCGTGACCTTTTGGTGATTGGGCTCCCTAGCAAAACTTTGATGGGGCCCCCTGGCAACCTCTCTCTTTGGCATTTGCATTGCCCACTGAGACAATAGTGTAACTGATCCTAAAATAAAGCACGTCTAAATCAAGGACAGGTAGCAGGAGACCGGTTAGTATTGTTGATACACTGCTAGGGGACAATGTTGTATACATAAGCTGCCAGAAAAGAACAGCAATACAGAGAATTAACTTTTAATTCTCATCTAACTGCTCTGTCCTCACTAGTTTACCAGTCTTTATCTACATCACCTGTCATCTTTTAAAAAGGAAAATAAAATAACAAACATTTTATGGAAAAAAAGAGAACTTTTGGGAGCTATGTGACTGACCCTATTCCACACAAATTCAGAGTCAAAAAGGGAAATGACATCAGAGAATTGAGAGTTTGCAGATTGTGTGCAAGCCTAGACTAACCTTAAAATATTTTTATATTATACTTAGCATATTATAATGACAGATTAGGCCATTGTCATTCTATCTGCTAATAATTGCTGTGCGGGCAATAGCTCACAGGGCTGACCACTATGTGCTCCGATATTAAATCAGTTGGAATAGCAGATGCAGTGGTACAATAGCCATTATTGTTTGTGGCTACTGTAAAATATTTCTACTGACTTCTAGGCAATTCATAAATTCACCATGCCATCCAAACTATCATCTTTCAGTAGTGGCAAAGCAGGGCCTTCAGACGTGAGCATCATTATCTTAAACCTCCGACATTGCTTAGACATCCTCACCTTTTCCTGCTGAACCCTGGTTGCAATTATCACTGCAACTGCATCTTGACCATCCTCTCATTGAATGCTCTAGGTACTGACAAAAATAAGGGGAAGTTGACAAAGGGGTATGTCATTTTTTCAGCACCCCAGGAGAAACAAACCACTGACTGGACACTGAAGATCACCTAATTGACAGGGACAGATTTACTCTTTTCTCATCTAAGCCAACTACCGTGGGCCCTTCATCCCCCAAAAGACACGCACAACAGAAAAAGTCAAAACCAATTTACCAAGAAATACAATATTATAACAAAAATAGGATTTTTTGACTTACCATAAAATCCTTTTCTCTGAGTTCATTGACAGACGCAGCCTCTTAATCTTGACATGTGGGGTATGCACCTTTCACCAGGAGTAGACTAGGCAGAACATAGTTCAGACAAAAAGCAAGCTAGCCCCTCCCAGGTCACAGTCCTCACTCTGCATAACCCCCTCCGCCCTGCTAGTACTTCAGTTCGTAACAAGCAGTACAAACTCAAACAAAGAGGGGTGGGTGCTGCGTCTGTCAATGAACTCAGAGAAAAGGATTATTACGGTAAGTCAAAAAATCCTATTTTCTCTTTCGTTCATTGACAGACGCAGCCTCTTAATCTTGACATGTGGGTACATCCCAAAGCAGTGTCAAACAAAGAGGGGTGGGCAAAAACAATAACAACTGTACCCAACGGAAACTCTCCGGGAGGCGCCAGACGCCTGCAAAACTTTGCGGCCAAAGGCAGCATTCACCGATGCCGACACATCAACTTTGTAAAACTTGGCAAAGGTGTGCACAGAAGTCCAAGTGGCAGCCTTGCACACCTGAGACACCGAGGCTTGGTGTCGGAAAGCCCAGGAAGTGCTAATCGCCCTGGTGGAATGAGCCGTGACCGGAAAATGGAGTTCTTAACCCCGAACCTCATACGCACGGGTCACAGTCTGTCTGATCCAACGCGAGATAGTGGCCGACGAGGCCGCCAGCCCTTTGTGCGGTCCATCCGCCACCACAAACAGCGCGTCTGACCTCCGGAAGGAGGCCGTGGTCGACAAATACACCCGCAAAGCCCTAACCACATCCAAGGAGTGCAAAGCAACCTCCCTAGGATGTGACGGGCGCAGACACAAGGAAGGAAGGACAATGTCCTTATTAATGTGAAAAGAGGAAACGAAGGAGAAGGGCGCAGCACCGCCTTGTCCCTATGCAGGACCAATTAGGGAGACTTACAAGACAATGCCACCAACTCAGACACCCGCCTGGCAGATGTGATGGCCACCAAGAAGGTCACCTTTTGCGATAGCAACTGCAAAGAAATGTCTCTGATCTTCTTATATGGCGGCTTCTGCATTACTGACAGTACCAGGCTCAGATCCCACGGCGCCAAGGGCGACCGCACCTGAGGGGCCACATGACGTACCCCTTGTACAAACGTACGGATCAAGGAGTGCATCACTAACGGACGCTGAAAAAGAATCACTAGGGCAGAAATCTGGCCCTTGAGGGTACTCAGCGCCAGTTTCTGATCCATGCCTTGCTGAAGAAAGGCCAGCACAGGAGCCACTGAGAAGGAACGGGGGTTCCACCCCCCAGCCTCGCACCAAGCAATATAAGCCTACTAGGTGAGGTGATAAATCTTGCGTGACGTGGACTTACGTGCCTTAAGCATAGTGGGGATCACTGACTCAGAGACCCCCCTATCCCTCAGTACCTGGGATTCAATAGCCAGGCGGTCAAAGCCAGCGAGTGTAAAGCAGGGTGCAAGATGGGCCCCTGCGACAGCAGATCTTCCTGCCAGGGAAGCCGCCAGGGAACGTCTGTTAGCATCCGAACCACATCGGCGTACCAAGGACGCCGCGGCCAATCCAGAGCCACCAGAATAGACGGAATCCCCTCCACTTCTATCCTGCGCAACAGGCGTGGAAGAAGCCTGAGAGGAGGGAAGGTGTAAAGGAGTCCGTACCGAGACCATGGAGCCACAAGGGCGTCTACGGCATCTGCCAACGGATCGCACACAAAGGTTCGCACCTTGCGATTGAACCGGGACGCCAGCAGGTCCACGTCTGGCGTGCCCCACCTCTGGCAGATCTGACGGAACACTTCTGGATGCAGGGACCACTCTCCTTGATCCAGAGTCTGGCGGCTGAGAAAGTCTGCCTGCCAATTCTCTATGCCCGGAATGTACACGGCGGAGATGGCCGGCACATGAAGCTCTGCCCACCTCAAGATGCGGACCGCTTCTGCGGCTGCTGCCACGCTCTTTGTGCCGCCTTGATGGTTTACCGCCGTGGCGTTGTCCGACTGCACCCGAACCGGTCGACCGTGCAACCTCTCTGACCAATGGGAGAGGCAGAGCCTGATCGCCCGCAGTTCCAGCACGAGGGGGGGAGGGGGAAGCGTACTCATCCTTCCAGACGGGCGCAGCGGGTAGCCACCTGAGACAGACCTGCCACCCCTACAGGCGGGCAGGGAGCTGCCAGCCGTGCGACACTTTGACTCGAGCCGCAGCCCGGTCACTCAGTGCGCTGGTGGGACGTTTAACCCGCCGGCCGCCCCGCATGGAACGGGTCCTGATGTGGCCGACCCCGCAAGCAGCTAAGGTACGGCTCTTATCCGTCGGCCGCGCTGGGCAGACTACCTGGACTTAAAGATCTCCAGCCTGTCACCCAGCCGGCTGCTTGATTGTTTTCTTCAACAGATAGCTTGAGAAAAACAAAAAAATTGGGGAACCACAGATCCCAGCAGGGAGCCAGGTCCACTCCTTGCACTAGGCAGAATAAAACTGAAGTACTAGCAGGGCAGAGGGGGTTATGCAGAGTGAGGAATGCCCCCTGGGAGGGTCTAGCTTTCTTTTTGTCTGAACTATGTTCTGCCTAGTCTACGCCTGGTGAAAGCTGCATACCCCACATGTCAAGATTAAGAGGCTGCGTCTATCAATGAACGAAAGAGAAATCAAGATTATGATCATATTTACAGGAGTTGAATCAAAACCAAATAAACACAATCACAACCAGTAACATATTCACAGAGAACACATAAGTACTGAGCTGACACAACAGAACAGAAATGTCCTGAGGAAGTCACGTGGTATGACAATACACATGGAGTGGTTGGCGGGTTAACTTGAGTAACAGCCGAAACCGGAATTGACGCAGGAGCCGCAGCCCCACTGTACACAGAGGCATTTTTTATTAAATGATTCTTGTTTGCAGAGTGTGGCAATACCTACCCGAATCCCTAAAGGGGTCACACGTCCATTATTCCTAATGTGAGCTTCACTTGAGATGACCAAACCACAGTATAAAGAAACATTAATGTTATCACTGGAGTTGATGTTGGATTGACCCTTAGAGGGGAAAGCGCATTTGACCAGAGTTTCAGGTCCACAAGTTGAGGTGAGCACATATGTATATTGGTGGTGGCAGTCTCTATAAGAAGAGGGAACTATCAAGACATACTGCAAGTCTTCACATGGTGCAAGCCATTCATTCAAGATATTTATCACAATTTACTTACTCATAAACTGCTGATTGCTGCTAATTTATCACTTATTTATTGATACTTATTCTGACTCCTAACTGTTGTAATGGCGACTTATCCCTTGTTGAGACCTCTATGCCTGGCCTGTATAAGCAGATATGATCACCGCAGACAGTTCTTATCAGATAGTGACTCACCAATTACCGATTTCTTCCATGAGCGTTTATTCATTGGAATAGCAGGTACAGCATACAACAAATGTGACAGATGGTCGAAAGATGGTAACTGCAGGTCAAAACATAGTAATGTGTCCTAGGATGCGAGTAGATTGAGTGAGGCCTTCTTGCATGTGGCCATATTCTTTACCTCATGAGAGAGAGGACACAGGAAGAGGAAATAGAATAGCAGAGTGCACCCGGAACAGGAAGTTACAGAGTAGAGTGAACTAGGAAGAGGAAATAGCTCACAGAGGATGGGAGGTACACACTTAGAAAATACAATAGAAAGGTGTAATATCCAAAAGAACCACAAGATGGCATTATAATAACCAACTATAAAAACATTACTATAGCTGCATATTTATGTTACATGCAAATCATGTAACAGAACAATACTGTATGGGAATATATTTTTTTGATGGAATCATATTCACTGTTATATTGATTTTGCAGAGCACTGTACATCTATTATTTTTGAGGTTGGTGCAGCATACTGATGTGCATGTATTTATATTACATTCTCATTTATAATATTATAAAAATGTTAATAATGTTCTAAATAAAATCTATATAGTCAAAAAGAACTGAGGTTGGAATATCTTCTCACCATGGCCACATCCCTATGTAACTTGGAAAAAGAGGTTTCCCCCTGTATAATGGGACTTTAAAGGCTCAAAGAGTAAACATATGTACTTAAAAACATGAATTTTATTATCTAAAGAAGATTACTGCAAAATGTATCAAGAATATGAAGCACAATAAAATATGGGGTACACGTTACCAAATTCTTCATATGTAGATACTAACCTAGTTTTTGTGTAAAACCACAATACTCTTTGAGGCTTCAAAGTCCCACTATACAGGGGGAAACCTCTTTTTATATATATATATATATATATATTACACTTTGATTTAGACCCAACACTAAAGTCAAGTGGATCTATGGATCTATAGCTTGTGCAAAATCACCGCAATTTCCATTTCCACAAACTATTTAATTAAACCAATGACATTTTCCTGTCTGACAGTTTATTTTAAGCAATTCATCTTATTTCTGTTAGCGGAAATAATTTCAATTGATTGTTGCTAATATAAAGGACAAGATTATCATTGGAAACTCCAGAAACACTGAGCAAAAAATACACGGCTCAATGCTTAGTAATGCTTCATCCTTCAATTGCATGTCATAGTTTATGAATGAATACAAAGTTCAGCTGGGTTCACATAAATTAATGCTGGAATTACTTCTGCCAACATAATCATATTGTGCCAAGCTGTGATACCCGCCCAACTGTTTAATTAGAATCCATGCCAATGTGACGCAAGTTTTAGGGATAGGCTAAGCAATAGAAACGTATATCTGTTAAACAGCACAAGACTATCCCTACCCTGTATGTGCGTCACAGTCTAATAACATTGGGTTCCCATGTATTAATAAAGGATGTCCTTTATTGATATTAGCAATGAAGAAATAATTGTCTGGGGCTATTTTGATGTTTTTTCTTCTAAACTACTTTCATTGATGTTCTGTAATAATTACAATACCAACTCAAAAGTGTGTCAAAATATTTAACCACTTAAGGACCGGAAGGATTTCCCACTGTAGGACCTGAGCACTTTTTGCGATCCGGCACTGCGTCGCTTTAACTGACAATTGTGTGGTCATGCGACACTGTACCCAAACGAAATTGACGCCCTTTTTTTCCCCACAAATAGAGCCTTCTTTTGGTGGTATTTGATCCCCTCTGCGTCACTTCTGATCACCGCTATTTACAAAAAAAGAGCGACAATTTTGAAAAAAAAACTATATTTTTTACTTTTTGCTATAATACACATTCAAAAAAATATATAAAAAAACAAATTTGCTCATCAGTTTTGACCAACCAATATATATTCTTCCTCTTATTTGTGGTAAAAAAAAAATCACGATAGGTGTTTATTGATTGGTTTGCGCAAAATTTGCTGCTTTTACAAACCATGAGAATTTATGCATGGCGTTTTTACTATTTTTTTTTTACTAGTGATGGCAGCAATCTGCGATTTTTATTGGGACTGCGATATTGCAGGTGACATGTCAGACATTTTTGACACTTTTTTGGGGCCAATGACATTTATACAGCGATCAGAAATTTAAATAGCCACTGATTACTGCATAAATGTCATTGGCAGTGAAGGGGTTAACCTGCAGGGGGCGATCTAGGGGGTTAACTGTGTTCCCTGGGCGTGTTCTAACTGTGAGGGGGCTGGGCTGCCAAGCGCATAAGAGATCTAACTGATCCCAGTAACAGGGATCAGTAGATTTCTTACATGCCGCCTGACAGTGGGGAACCGCCGTGTTTACATGGGCGGTTCCCCATTTTTCTTCTGTGCCAGGCAATCGCGGGTAGCCGGCGGACATCGAGTCTGCCCGACCTGTAGCCATACTGCTGGAGAGTGCAGCGCTCCCGCCCACTAACCACGCACGCGCGAGCCGCCGTTTATAGACTGTGATTCACGCTACAGTTCCACTCTGCAGCAGTACATGTATGTGAGCCAGTCCAGAACCGGTTAAACTAAGCACACAAAACCTGAATTAACTAATTAAACTTGAAGTTTGCATTTTCAGAAGATGATCAGCAATGGCAAGGTTACACATTATGTGAAGTAGAGATTTTCTCTAAAAATATATTATGTGCCATCTCAGATTAGTTAACTGGCTTAAAGTGGTTCTATACTAAGTTCTAAGTGTTTTTTACCTTAATGCATTCTATGCATTAGGGTAAAAAATGTCCCACTACCTGTCCCCCCATCCCTAAACACATACCTGATGCTTTTCACCAATCTAGCGCTGCCTCGTCCGCAGCATTGCTCCATTCATGGTCACAGGAGACACAGGCAGTGCCAGATTTATAAGGGGCAAAAGAGGCAACTGCTCTGGGCCCCCTGACAAAAGGGGGCCCCCCTATACAAAAATAATATAAAACCATATGCAAATCATTAAAAAAACAAAACAAATAGACAATAATAAAATAATATAACATATATAATAGGAAGAAAATACTTTCTTGTATTAAATGTATATTGGGAAGTAATATTTTTGCCAGCCATTATTTGTAAATATTTTACTCTGGACTGGTATACTGTATCACAGGCAGCAGTGGGAGCAATAGGCTCCTACTGCTGTCAGTCGAATCTTGTGAGGAGGGAGCGAGAGGCATGGCTAAGACACATGTAACTTGGCTCGGGAGCATGCCTGCATGGCTGTCCCCACAGCACAAGGCTTGCTATGGGGCACCCACAGGAAAAAGGAGTAGACAGCACCGGAAGGGGGAGAAGAGGTAAGGAAGAAGAAGTAAAGGACTGCTCTGTGCAATACTGTTGCACAGAGCAGGTAAGTATAACATATTTTTTATTTCAATTAAACTTTAGCCTTTAATATCACTTTAAAGCACATCTAAATACTAAAAACAAAATATAACATATTGCTGCTCACCAGTCCTGGCTGCTTTTTTTTTTTTTATTTCAGACAATTTCCTATATTTTCACCTGGTGATCCTGCCAGTAACAATTCTTAACTTAGGGTGACAATGGTTTCTCATTTTAATAGTATGGAATGAGTAACAGGGACACATAAAGGTTTTTTAATGGCTAATAAAGGTTACAGCAGGCATCTTTGAGTATATAGTCTAAGGCAGCACTTTAATTTGAAATAAAGTAAAGTTTCTCTTATAGTGATGGTAGTTACAGTATATTTATCACTAAAGGACCAACAAGACCTTCCTGAGTAATCCTATTGTGTGTGATAAAATATGTAATGATATTTAACAAAATTGTAAAACCTTACTCTAAGAGGCAACCTCTCCAGTTAATAATTTTTGCAATACATGAACAAAAAGATCCATAAAAATTCCTACTGCTACACACATAGTTCATAAGCTATTTTACACAAGAAGGAGGTTTGGTGAAAACGAAATTTATGTTTATCCATTAAAGGGGAAAAATAGAGGCTGAGCTAGACAAGACACAAACATATCTCCCAACCTTCTGAGATGGGAAAGAGGGACATCAATTAGCAAAATCGATGTATCCAAATGACACGCCCCTGTTGGTCCCTGCATGGAGAATTAATACGCAAAAATGACTGGTTAAACCTACAAGTTTTACAATTCCTTTATACTAGCTCATGAAATTTACAAATGCAATAATTAAAACTTGTATGGAAAGTTTGGCATTGTAAAACGCTTTTTGATAGATAAATAGTGCATTTTATACAGGTATATACATCAGACCAAAATGAGGGACTAATGAGAAAGAAAGAGGGACAGGAAGACTTTATTACAAAAGAGGGACACTTGCAAAATCAAGGATAGTTGTGAGCTATGGGCACAAGTGTTATTATCATACTAGTAGCTTTGGTACATTATTAGATGGCTAATATGAGGAATCTAATGAATGGCTATTCCTAAACTCAACAGAGAAAGTGGTTCAAAACATATTTTACAAGAATTTATACACTTTATTCCAGAGAAAATAGAGTACCGTCCGTGATACTTTTTTTTATTTGCACTAACATACAATTTTCAGGGTATGTCCCCTTCTTCAAGGTCCAAGCAGTACTGATTCACAAAAGCTTTAGCCGAATGTTAAAAAAAGAAGAAAAAAAAAAGAAAAAAATCTCTGAGGGAAAGGAAAAAAAGGAAAAACAAACACAAATCATTGTGTAAGGCAAATGGTAATGAATTTAGCAGCAGAGTCAGTGAGATGAGACAGGGAGAGCTATAGACTGGGGGGGTGACAGTCACAGGGGGAGCCGTAAAACTTTAGAATAATCAGTAAGAAAACCTATATCTAAGTTTAAACCGTTATTTTTTTGTGTCAAAAAGAAGAATCATTCTTAGTTCAAATGTTTTCCTTTCCTGGATAGTTCTGAAATTCCTTTTAAGAACTAAAACACTGAGGTCTTCAATAGTGTGGTCCGGTTGTGAAAAGTGATGTCCCACAGGTGTGCAAAAATCATCTTCTTTATGTTCCTTGATGGTATGTCTGTGTAAATTCATCCTTGTTTGCAATTTCTGTCCTGTTTCCCCAACATAAGATCCTTTGCTGCACCTATTGCATTGAATGAGGTATACAACATTACTAGAGGTACAGCTGTATGATCCCATGATATCCCATTTGTGTGTGTGACACGTCTAGATCTGTTGATCTGGTTGCACAGTTTGCAACGTTTTTTATTGCAGGGTTTGCTTCCATTATTTGTGACTTCATAATTAGAGTAAGGTTTCCTGCTGATTAGTTTTTGTCTGAGATTGGGGGGTTGTCTGGAAGACAATATTGGGGGTTGTTGGAATATTTTGGCTAAAACTTTTGTGAATCAGTACTGCTTGGACCTTGAAGAAGGGGACACACCCCGAAAGCTTGTCCTGAAAAATGGTATGCTAGTGCAAATAAAAAAAGTATCACGGACAGTACTCAATTTTCTCTGTCGCAATTGCACTAATACAGCTACAATCACCTCAAGCATACGCTTTATTCCAAATTTCCAATGTTAATAGTAAAACTCACACTTTCCTCTACCGAGACATACAGTATATCAATTTCCCGTTGTTTCCTCTGCAACTTTTATTACCGGGGTGCTTATTTAAAGTATACAGCAGATAGTATAACCTAGGAAGGAGGCACTGGACAGACAGAGGCACCTACAGCAAACAAGTGGACATGCAGTCCATATACTGAAGAAAACATTAACATTAATTGGATAGGGCAAACCAGAGTTAGGCATGACAGCATGACCATTGCAAGCAGAACTAAAGTAAGCCATTGCCCAGATTTTATGATGAGCATATTTAGATATGTGTCAATGCCTGTTGGCTGGCTTGAACTTTTGACCTTGACCCTCTAGGTCAGGGTTTCTCAACCAGGGTTTCATGGATCCCTAGGGTTCCTCCAGAGGTTGCTAGGGGTTCCTTGAGCAATGGCCAATTTCTACCTCTCAGAAAAATTCCCAATGATATCATTGATCTTTTTAGCTATCTGTAAGGGGTAATTCTTCCCAATGACCACAAGTGTAAGGAGCATCCTTCCCATTGATCATCACACTAATGTATCATGGGTTGTAGATGTAGACATTTTTAGCAGGGGTTCCCCGAGACCGGAGAATTATTTCAAGGGTTCCTCTGTGTTGAAAAGGTTGAGAAAGGCTGCTCTAGGTTGACAGCATGTCCAAGGGCATAAAATGATTGCTGGTGCTTGTGAGTGAATTGAGGAGAAAAATCTGGAGTGTGGTTGGAGCCCAACAGGGGAACTCAAGGAAAGTGTAGCAAGAATCAGGGAAGGGACCAAGAAAAACATGAAGAAAACCAGTTCTGAGGAAGCAGAGGGAGAGCTGCCAGAAGGTTGTGCCAACTAGGGATGGGCTGCCTGTTCGGCAAACTTAGAACATTATGGGGCATTCAGGGGAATTTCGAGCGCCCCCATAATGCATTTCAATGGCGGGGAAAGGCTGCCCGCTGATTGGCCAAGGCATGCACATGACCTGCATGCTTTGGCCAATCACAGAGCGCTCTGCTGTGAGAGATATGGTTGGCTAAAGGCAGGATGCCTTTAGCCAATCACTGCTCAGCAGCATCAATCCACGCCCCACACTATATAAAGCCGATTGCACAGCGGCTCTATGTAGTGTGTGAAACGGTGGATAGAGAGAGAGAGACAGTGAGCTTAGCTAGTAGCGGTGTGTAGGCAGTTCAGTGTAGCTAGTCTAGTGACAGATTAGTGCGCTGATTACTGTGAAACAAACACATATTAGATAGGTAGATAGGGCAATCTATATACAGTCAATTAGTGTAGAGTGAAATCTATACTAGATAGATAGGGCGATCTGTATACAGTCAGTCAGTTAGTGTAGATTGAAATCTATACAAGATAGATAGGGCGATCTGTATACAGTCAGTAAGTACAGGCAGTTTAGTGCAGGGTGAAATATATATTAGATAGATAGGGCAATCTATATACAGTCAGTCAGTGCAGGCAGGGCAAGAATATATATATATATACAGTGCCTTGCGAAAGTATTCGGCCCCCTTTGAACTTTGCGACCTTTTGCCACATTTCAGGCTTCAAACATAAAGATATAAAACTGTAATTTTTTGTGAAGAATCAACAACAAGTGGGACACAATCATGAAGTGGAACAAAATTTACTGGATATTTCATACTTTTTTAACAAATAAAAAACTGAAAAATTGGGCGTGCAAAATTATTCAGCCCCTTTACTTTCAGTGCAGCAAACTCTCTCCAATATCTTTATGTTTGAAGCCTGAAATGTGGCAAAAGGTCGCAAAGTTCAAAGGGGGCCGAATACTTTCGCAAGGCACTGTGTATATATATATATATATATATATATATATACCTTCCTAGTGTGTATATATATATATATAATGCAATGCCTTTAGTGTATACTATATACAGCCAATTCAGTGTATAGTATATAGTGTCCATTCAGGCAGTGAAAGAATATATATATATATACATATATATATATATTATATATATATATATATATATATATATATACAGTATCTCACAAAAGTGAGTACACCCCTCACATTTTTGTAAATATTTTATTATATCTTTTCATGTGACAACACTGAAGAAATGACAATTTGCTACAATATAAAGTAGTGATTGTACAGCTTGTATAACAGTGTATATTTGCTGCCCCCTCAAAATAACTCAACACACAGCCATTAATGTCTAAACCACTTGAAACAAAAGTGAGTACACCCCAAGTGAAAATGTCCAAATTTGGCCCAATTAGCCATTTTCCCTCCCCGGTGTCATGTTAGTGTTACAAGGTCTCAGGTGTGAATAGGTAGCAGGTGTGTTAAATTTGGTGTTTTCGCTCTCACTCTCTCATACTGGTCACTGGAGGTTCAACATGGCACCTCATGGCAAAAAACTCTCTGAGGATCTGTTGCTCTACATAAAGATGGCCTAGGGCTATAAGAAGATTGCTAAGACCCTGAAACTGAGCTGCAGTACAGTGGCCAAGACCACACAGCAGTTTAACAGGACAGGTTCCACTCAGAACAAGCCTCGCCATGGGAGTTGAGTGCACGTGCTCAACATCATATCCAGAGGTAGTCTTTGAGAAATAGACATATTAGAGCTGCCAGCATTGCTGCAGAGGTTGAAAGGGTGGGGGTCAGCCTGCCAGTGCTTAGACAATATGCCACACACTGCATCAAGTTAGTCTGCATGGCTGTCATTCCAGAAGGAAGCCTCTTCTAAAGATGATGCACAAGAAAGCCCGCAAACAGTTTGCTGAAGATAAGCATACTAAGGACATGCATTACTGGAACCATGTCCTGTTGTCTGATGAAACCAAGATAAACTTATTTGGTTCAGAGGGTGTCAAGCATGTGTGGCGGCAACCAGGTGAGAAGTACAAAGACAAGTGTGTCTTACAGTCAAGCATGGTGGTGGGAGTGTCATGGTCTGGGGCTGCATGAGTGCTGCCGGCACTGGGGAGCTACAGTTCATTGAGGGAACCATAATTGCCAACATGTACTGTGACATACTGAAGCAGAGCATAATCCCCTCCTTTGGGAGGCTGGGCCACAGGGCAGTCTTCCAACATGATAATGACCCCAAACACACCTCCAAGATGACCACTGACTTGCTAAATAAGCTGAGGGTAAGAGTGATGCACTGGCCAAGCATGTCTCCAGACCTAAACCCTATTGAGCATCTATGGGGCATCCTCAAACAGTATGTTAGGAAAAAGGAACAAATTTGCTGTTTTTGACGTTTTCCGCGGTGGCGCGCGCTCCCGTGCGCGTTCACGTGCGCCTGTGCGCGCGCACGCGCCGGAAACGGCGCCAAACGGGCCTATTTAAACCTGGAGGCCCTGGAGACAAGTGCTGCTCGTTCTACAGCGTTCCCGACCTGTGAGCCCCAGCCTCTGATACCTGTTCCTGCGTTGTTCTGCCTCCTGTTTGACCCGGCTTGTCCCGACCTGTTGTCTGCTTCCTGCTCCGACCCCGGCTACCCTCGACCATCCGATTGCCTGCTCCTGTGTACCTTTGCTGCCCGCCCGTGTAACGAACCTTGCTTGGACTCTGACTACTCTTTTGCCTGATCCTTTGTACCTTCTTGCCTGCCCGTTGCCGACCCA
>BLSH010350935.1:0-10840 GCA_018402905.1 Glandirana rugosa
TAATATTCAAAAACATACAATGAGATTAAGCCAAAATTGAACATGTATATATTGATGGCATGAGGGCACACAAGACGGTGTCCCCAGTGCCTTGATTAGACAATATACGATGACAACAGGGGTAAAAGAAGACCACTGATCTGCCACATGACAAGGGGCAGGAAAGGAAATTTCTGAATTTCCAAATTTTTCAATTTCGGATTACCGAATTCTCAAATTCGAAATAACGAAAATTCTGAAATTAGAAATTCCGAAATTCAGATTCGTCCGAATTGCCCAATTTAAAAAAAATTGTAAAAAAAACAAATTCAGAACGAAGCGAATTGCCCATGTCTAGTTAAGAGTACCTGTCTCCTTATGTCCATCGTTAGAGCTTGTGACCATTTATATTGGGACTGAATTTTGCACTGAAATGTTTGCACTTGGTGGACTTTATATTACTGTTTGCGTGTTCTATCGTTATATTATTGCACATTGATTACACCAATTTTATGTTTTATGATATTGTTTGTTATGATGTCTTAAAGTGACAGCGTACCTATTTTTTAAAGTGATTCTATTTTTCATGATATTCCTAAAGCGTCAGCGCACCTGTTTTTGAGAAACTCACACCGGCTTTATATCAGACCTATATTTCACCCCTTCCATCTCTATACCACCGATATACTGAACTGCCACTGCATCTGACGCACCTTTACCTAGGACCTCATCTACAATGTATCACTGCCAAGACTTTACTACTCCAACCATTTACCTCTCCACTGCATGCAGGTTTGATTCAACGTATTTTTATTAAAGTTTAAATGAATTAACAAAACAAGGAAGCAAAACTAACAGAATTTTACTCCACACATACCTTGCATTATAAGCTGTGTAAAGCAGACACAAAGAGAAAAACCTTTCACATTCCAATACTACAGATAAAGAGATAAAGATAAGGATTTACATTCATAACATGTATGAGGGCTGGGGCACGTCACTGAAACAAAGCTGTCCTCATAGCAGGTAATCCAATAGTGCCAAGCAAATAATACAGAGAGACGTTTCCTCTTGCTGGAGGCTAAAATACATTCATAGATACAATGAGTTTGCATGATTGTGATCACATCTGAACAGAAAGGTACATCAGTAGTTTTCCAATGTCTCACGATAGTGAGTCTAGCCATTTAAGGTTGTAAGTAGAGTTGAGCAAACTTCTAGAAGTCCGGGTTCTGCTGGTTCGGCCGAACTTCGGGACAAAGTCCGGGTTCGGGTCCGGACAGAACCCGAACTTTGTCCCGGACCCCGAACCCCATTGAAATCAATGGGGACCCGAACTTTTAGGCACAAAAATGGCTGTAAAATAGTCCTGGTAAGTCCTAGAGGTCTGCAAAAGGAAGGAAATAGGGGTAAGGGTGGGACAAGTGCCCTACAAATAAATGGGGACAGGGAAATAACTAAAAGCATTTTAAAAAAAATAAAAACATAAAAAAAGCAAAAATGGAGGTGGATGTGGACCATCTTCAAACTGGGTCTGAAAGGTATTAATTAACGGTAGAAGCCATATAACTGTTCTAAAATCATCTTCAAACTGTGTCAAAAAAGTATAAATAAGCCAGGAGAACCCATATCACTGTTCTGCAAACATCTGGAAACTGTGTGTGTCACTTTAAATGAAACCGGGACTAACTGAACTACTCTTCTGCAAACATCTGGAAAGTCTGTGTGTCACTTTAAATGAAACCGGGACTAAGGGGTAGTTTCACACACAGCTTCCAGATGTTTGCAGAACAGTGATATGGGTTCGCCCCGGTTTTTGTTAAAGTGTTACACAGACTTTCCAGATGTTTGCAGAGGAGTAGTTCAGTTAGTCCCGGTTTCATTTAAAGTGACACACAGACTTTCCAGATGTTTGCAGAAGAGTAGTTCAGTTAGTCCCGGTTTCATTTAAAGTGACACACAGACTTTCCAGATGTTTGCAGAACAGTAGTTCAGTTAGTCCCGGTTTCATTTACAGTGACACACACAGTTTCCAGATGTTTGCAGAACAGTAGTTCAGTTAGTCCCGGTTTCATTTAAAGTGACACACACAGTTTCCAGATGTTTGCAGAACAGTAGTATGGTTTCTCCCTGTTTTAGTTAAAGTGTTACACACAGTTTCCAGATGTTTGCAGAACAGTAGTTCAGTTAGTCCCGGTTTTATTTAAAGTGACACACACAGTTTCCAGATGTGTGCAGAACGGTGATATGGGTTCTCCCGGCTTATTTATACTTTTTTGACACAGTTTGAAGATGATTTTAGAACAGTTATATGGCTTCTACCGTTAATTAATACTTTTCAGACCCAGTTTGAAGATGGTCCACATCCTCCTCCATTTTTGCTTTTTTTAGGTTTTTATTTTTTAAAAAATGCTTTTAGTTATTTCCCTGTCCCCATTTCTTTGTAGGGCACATGTCCCACCCTTACCCCAATTTTTCTTCCTTTTGCAGACCTCTAGGACTTTCCTGGACTTTTTTTCAGCAATTTTCAGAACTTTTGGTAAAATTACCAGAACCCCGGACCCGAACCCAGACTTTTTTTGAAAAGTCCGGGTTCGGGTCAGGGTCCCGGACACCCCAAAGTTCGGTACGGACCCGAACTTTACAGTCCAGGTTCGCTCAACTCTACCGGTAATGCTTTTTTTTAATTTCGATGTTAGCTGTGAAGTCAGTTGACAGCTGATAACTCATCCATTGTTAAGGACGATGTGGCCGGCTTCCCGACCCCGCTCCTTAAACAACCAGTTATTCACTGTGCCCTGATTGGGCAATGCTTTGCCCAATCAGAGCTTAGGCTGCACTGTGCAATGCATTGTGGGGCGCTCTGCGCTGGTGGGGTGCTGATGCGCAGTCATGTTGGAACATGAAGGGGCCATCCCCAAACTGTTCCCACTAAGCTTGGAGTATGAAATTGTCCAACGTGTCTTGCTATGCTCATACTTTAAGAGTTCCCTTCACTGGAACTAAGTGGGCCAAGCCCAACCCGTGAAAGACAACAACACGCCATAACCCCCCTCTATGAAATGATCTGGACCAGTGCACAAAACAAGGTCCATAAAGAAATGAAAGAGCGAGTTTGGGGTGGAGGAACTTAACTGGCCTGCACAGAGTCCTGAACTCAACCCGATAGAACACCTTTGGGATGAATTAGAGTGGAGACTGCGAGCCAGGACTTTTCATCCAATATCAGTGCCTAACCTCACAAGTGCTCTTCTGGAAGAATGGTCAAACATTCCCATAGACACTCCTAAACCTTGTGGACAGCCTTCCCAGAAGAGCTGAAGCTGTTATAGCTGCAAAGGGTGGGCCAACTCAATATTAAACCCTAACCCACTAAGACTGGGATGCCGTGCTTGCTTCGGCAGCACATATACTAAAATTGGAACGATACAGAGAAGATTAGTATGGCCCCTGCGCAAGGATGACACGCAAATTCGTGAAGCGTTCTATATTTTTATCCAAATGCCTCCCGATCCAAGGGAACCCAAACTTCCCATGAGGCACCATCCACCAAGCATTCTCCATCTGGCAGGAAAGAGGCCTCTCTACCTTCGCCTCTCTTTGTGACTCAAACACAGGCCACCTGAAACCCTTCTCTATCCTAGCCAAGGATTTCTCCCTACCACAAAACCACAATTTCCACTACTGGCAATGCGCCCAACATCTAAAGGGCCTTTGCAAAGACGGCTCCAAGAGATTTCAACACTCATTTATCGATGATCTTCTGGACACAATCTCCTATACCATCTCGGACATCTACAAACCACTACTTGCTAAGACCTCCCCCCCTTTTACCTCAACACCAGCTAAACACTGGGGAAAGGACTTCCAAGACTCTGACCTCATGGACAAAATCCTACTGGGATACCATAAAACTCTAAAACTGATTCCATGTGAACAATGGAGGGAGACTCAATTGAAAATCATCCATCGAGCCTACATCCCATTTCTCTGGGACAGTCACAATGCTGCTTCTATGAGTTGCCCCCATTGCTCTCAACCCAGACCTTCCTTGACCCACCGATTCTGGTCATGCTCCTTCATCTCCACCTTCTGGGACAAAACCATTGAATTTATCTATAATGTCACCCTGATGCAAATTCCAAAGGACCCTCTGCTCCTAATCTTCGGCTACTGGGACAAACAACTTCTGTCCTGGTCCTCTGCCTCAACCACCCCCCATAAAGAATGGACCCTACTATGCCTCTTTGCAGCGAGGAGAACAATTCTAAAACACTGGACGACCACCTCTGGCCCGTCAGTATCTCAAGTATCACAAGAGCTGATAACTCAACTTCAAAAGGAAAAGGCAACAACGGATTTTAACCTCCCATCTGCATCCCGACTCTTCTGTAAACGTTGGAAAACCTTTGCAGACTATACTTGGCCCACACTAACAATAAACCTTACCATTGACACTTTCTCATATGACCGCAAACTACGGGCTTCTTGAACCTGAACAAGACTCTGCCCTCTCCAGGGCGACAACACGGGCATAAGTGCTCTGCAGGCCCCCACCCCTCCCTGTTTCTCACCCCTCTCACACATCTATACAATCGGTTTATGTTTCCGGTTTCTATTTCTAGCTTAGATTTACTATTGCTGGGATAACATCCAGTTCTCCAATCTCCCTGCCTAGCATAAAACATTGTATGTAACCACATATCCGCTACATTTATGTATAACCTCTAGTTCAAGTATACTGCTTAGTATTTTCTACCATCTGTAAACTTAAGCAAGGTGTATTGGAATCTTTTCTTTTCCTCTGTCATTAATTCAACTGACAGTTATCTTGTTATGCTTCAAATTTTTCAATAAAATCATATTGAAAAAAAAAAAAAAGACTGGGATGCCATTAAACTTTATGTGCGTGAAAAGGCAGGCGTCCCAATACTTTTTACAATATAGTGCATATGGGAAGAAAAGGGCTGCATACAGGATCTAATGCTCTCTGTTTAAAAGGTTTAAAGGTTTAATAAATAAAAGGAGAATATTGCACTTACAAAATGACTTCCACATACAATATGGTGACTCTCAGCTGACTGGTAAGATGGCCATGGGCTTATGGTACAGCCATTGCTCCATCCCCTTATATGCATTACATCCAAAGAAAGGGACTTCATCAGGGACTCCCCACCTAGAAAGGGGGAGAAAGCCTGCTTGTGGAATGAAGAACTAGCAGTAAATGGTGGGACAATTGTGATGTATTCATTGTCTTCTGGTGCCATTGTAAAGCGTCTCTGTGTCCATGACTATAATCTAAATATAGGAGACTTCTTTTTCATTTGTTTTTCATTGAGTTTTCATAAAGGAGGCACAACAACAAAACAAAACCAAGCAGTGCATTTACAATAAACAAGTTGTCCCTTCAACTAATTCAAGGATGGTGAGAAGGACATCATTTCAATGAGGAGCATATGTCATACCCTCTGGAGGCATAGATATTAGGCCCTCTCATAATCTCTCACAATGGTTAGAGGGGCCTAAAATAGTAAAAGGGGCCGGAGGGCGGACATATTTGCATTCTGGAGTCTAAAGTCCAGAATAGGGATAATCCTCTTCCCTTTACACCTTGTCTATTGTATGATTCCTTCTCAATGTGAAACAGAGACACGGCGAATGATGTACAAAAGTATATGATCAGTGAGGAGATACTCAAATATAGGAGACTTCAAGGAGCAAATGATGAAGCCATATTTAGCCTTCTGCAAAGCTAGCCACTAGAGTTGAGCGGACACCTGGATGTTCGGGTTTGGGGGGTCCGGCCGTACTTCACGAAAAAGTTCAGGTTGGGTACCGAACTTGACCCCGAACCCCATTGAAGTCAATGGGGACCCAAACTTTTCGGCACAAAAATGGCTGTAAAAAAGTCCTGGCAAGTGCTAGAGGGCTGCAAAAGGAAGTAAAATGGGGGTAAGAGTAGGACAAGTGCCCTACAAAAAAATGGGGAAAGGGAAAATAACTTAAAATCAAATAAAAAAAATAAAAATAGGAAGGGGTTGGTGGATGTGGAGTAGGAGCCTAGAGGTTGACTAGGCCGTGACCGTGGCAGTGTAGGTGGAAGTGGCAGTGGTGGAGGAGGAGGAGGAGATAGCCAACACTTTTTGTTGTTTGTTTGTTTTTTTTCTAATTGGGGTAGCCCCCAAAATATTGAGGCATATTCAAAAAAACAAGTATACCAATGGCTGTGTGAGGGCGGTCAATAATCTGCCCCTTACAGCAATTGCAGGAACCTGACCCTATAGGAGTAGGCGATGATTTTAGAACAATAATCTGTCCCGTACAGCAACAGCAGGAACCTGACCCTATAGAACTAGGAGATAATTTTAGAACAATAATCTGTCCCTCAAAGCAGTAGACTCTACCTAGTCCACAATCAGATTGTTCTGTAATGCAGGATGAGATCTGCAATCTGTCCCTCAAAGCAGTAGTAGTAGTAATCTCTACCTAGTCCAGAATCAGATTGCTCTGTAATGCAGGATGAGATGTTATTATATCTGCAATCTGTCCCTCACAGCGCTGGCAGCATCCTCTCCCTACACTAACCTGAGAGCATGTGACCTGCAGCACTAGTGATTCCAGCTTATATAGAGGCTGGGTCACATGATGCACTGGCCAATCACAGCAATGCCATTAGTAGGCATGGCTGTGATGGCTTCTAAAGACAAACCAGTGAAACGCTTGTTGATTGGCTGCCCTGCAGCTATTCAACAGGCGGGATCAAATACCTGAACCCAGAACCCAAACTTTTTTTCAAATGTCCGGGTTCGGGTCCTGGTCACGGACACCCCAAAGTTTGGTATGGACCCGAACTTTACAGTTCGGGTTCGCTCAACTCTACTAGCCACTGGTACAAAAAAAGTGTCTATATATTTATTTCAATTGTCTCTTTACAATTTGTTTGTTATTTACAAAGCTACTGGAAGTACTGGATCCTTCATAAAATTTCATGAAGTGACCATCTCAGCCATCTATATCGGGCATAATGTGAGAACCCCTGGAGATCTAGGTCTATACCATCCGGAATAGGACGCACCAGACAGCGAAGCACCTGTTTGATGACACCACGAAAAAAGCCGGGTTCCATCTTCTTTGGGAAAGATTGGTGTCTCTCAGGAGATTTTGTCAACATGTGTTTTGATTTGCTATCTGGTAAGCCTTCAATCTATTCAGTGTCGGTGGTCCATAGTCCCCCTCAGGGGCTCACTGAAGTTTTATGTGCCCTGCTAGAGGATCTCCTAGATTTTGAAGCTATATATGAACTTTTTGAGCTTTTTAAACTTTCTGTATTTCGTATTATGCTTTTTCCACGGTCCTGAATAGTGGTGGATGATATTGCATTCTCTGCCATACACAATAACACCAATTTTGAAAACTGTCCTTTATATTTTTGGGCCCCTGTGCGTTTGGAGGAGGACCCCTTTCTGATGGTGACACTATATATATGTTTTTATTTATATATATTTTTATGTTGTGATTAGAGTTGAGCGAACCCGGACTGTAAAGTTCGGGTCCGTACCAAACTTTGGGTTGTCCGGGACCCGGACCCGAACCCGGACTTTTCAAAAAAAGTCCAGGTTCGGGTCCGGGGTTCTGGTAATTTTACTAAAAGTTCTGAAAATTGCTGTAAAAAAGTCCTGGAAGGTCCTAGAGGTCTGCAAAAGGAAGGAAAATGGGGGTAAGGGTGGGACAAGTGCCCTACAAAGAAATGGGGACAGGGAAATAACTAAAAGCATTTTTTTAAAAATATAAAAAATGGAGGTGGATTTGGACCATCTTCAAACTGGGTCTGAAAAGTATTAATTAACGGTAGAAGCCATATCACTGTTCTAAAATTTTCTTCAAACTGTGTCAAAAAAGTATAAATAAGCCGGGAGAACCCATATCACTGTTCTGCAAGCATCTGGAAACTGTGTGTAACACTTTAACTAAAATCGGGAGAAACCATACTACTGTTCTGCAAACATCTGGAAACTGTGTGTAACACTTTAACTAAAACCGGGAGAAGCCATACTACTGTTCTGCAAGCATCTGGATTTGCAGTGTTACATGCCTTTTTACATCTTACCTTTGTGAGTAATATTCTTTGTGATACTATAAATGTTACTAAAATGCTACAGGCAGTTTAACGCTTCTGCTCTCTCCTCAGTTCCTCGAATCCACGTAGGATATTATCTGATCACTCAGATCCTGCACACACTAGCAAATGAAAGATCTATGCAATAATGTCTGAGTATTTAGTGAGAAAGGTGATCTCTGATTGCATTGGAAAAATGTGCATCTGAGGAGGTGGGTGGGAAGGGGAGGGCAGATGAAAGGGTGGGAGCTAAAGAGGTCAGCTGGTGAACTTCTTCCTGTGTCCTAACAGTTTTCATGTCCTAATGGTCCGCCTAGGAAGTAATAGAGATTTTTTTTATACAACAAGCTGGGCACTGAGCTAAGGGCTGTGTAGGATAAACAGAAAGATTTTTCTTTTCTGCAAAAAAAGTACATTGACAGTATATTGGTACATAGGGGGGGCTGAAATCTAGAAAAAAAGTACACTTATCCTTTAATACATTTTACATGATTTTAACTGGCTGCAACATGAGATTTTCTCCTTCTTATTTTCAAACTATCGACCATGTGTGAGATTGATGAGGAGCCTTATATTATATCGGTGTGGAGCCATGGCAAGTGGAGTTGCCTCTGATGGTTTATGGATGTGTGTCAACTAAGGGCTCTCGATCTCATTCATCTGAGATCATATTTATCTAGTGAGGAGTGAGTGCTGTGGCGTGGACACGTAAGAGCCCCTGTCTCCTTATGACCACCGTTGGAGCTTGTGACCATTTCTATTGGAAGAGAAGAATGGTGACACCCCACAACATAATGTAATGCTTGAAAAAAGGTATATTTATTGTAAATCAGCCAGCAATATAGGGCCCCCTGTATTAATGGCTGATTTACAATAAATATAACTTTTTCAAGCATTGGATTACATTGTCGAGTGCCACCATTCTTCTCTTCCTATATTGTATCCATGGTAGGGCACTGAGCTGAGCACCCACAAGTCGTCTTCCACTTGTCCACTTGCCTGAGCGTGGGACTGAATTTTGCACTGAAGTTTTTTGCAGTTGGTGGACTTTATATTACTGTTGTTTGTGTGTTCTATTGGAATATTATTGCACGTTACTTACACCGATTGTATGTTTTATGATATTGTCTGGTTTGATGTCTTAAAGTGACAGCATGCCAGTTTTTTACACTGATTCCATTTTTCGTGATATTTCCAAAGTGTCAGCGCACCTGTTTTTTAAAAACTCGCACCACCTTTATATCAGACCTATATTGCACCCCTTCCATCTCTATACCACCGATATACTGAACTGCCACTGCATCTGACGCACTTTTACCCAGGACCGGTCCCTCATCTACAATGTATCACTGCCAAGACTTTACTACTCCAACCATTTACCTCTCCACTGCATGCAGGTTTGATTCAATGTATTTTTATTAAAGTTTAAATGAGTTAACAAAACAAGGAAGCAAAACAGAATTTTACTCCACACATACCTTGCATTATAAGCTGTGTAAAGCAGACACAAAGAGAAAAATCTTTTACATTCCAATACTACAGATAAAGAGATAAAAATAAGTAATTTACATTCATAACATGCATGAGGGATGGGTCACGTCACTGAAACAAAGCTGTCCTCATAGCAGGTAATCCAATAGCACCAAGCAAATAATACAGAGAGACGTTTCCTCTTGCTGGAGGCTAAAATACATTCATAGATACAATGAGTTTGCATGATTGTGATCACATCTGAACAGAGTGGTACATCAGTAGTTTTCCAATGTCTCACAATAGTGAGTCTAGCCGTTTAAAGGTTGTAAATAATAAAATGTATGAAAGGACGAGGAATGTTCTCAATACCAATTTAAAAAAAAGCATAGTCCCCTGCCCCAAAGCACCCCACCATGTAAAGGGCATGTGGCCTGGTATAGTTCAGGAAGGGGGCACTCACTATTCCTCCACTTTCCTGGCCTGCTGGGCTGCATTTTTGGATAAGGGTCTGGCATGGATTTTGGGGGAGCCCCATGCCATTTGTAAAAAAAAAAAAAAAAGCAGTGGGGTTTACCTTAAAATCCATACCAGACCCAAAGGGGGCCTGGAATGGATTTGGGGGGACCCCACGCTGTTTTTTTTTTTTTTTTACATTTTTCTATTGCCGGAAATGCTTTTTTTTATTTACAGTATATGTCAGTGGGGAAGTCAGTTGACAGCTGATAACTCATCCATTGTTAAGGATGCTGTGGCCGGCTTCCCAACCCCGCTCCTTAACAACCAGTTATTCACTGTGCGTTGCCCAATCAGGGCTTAGGCTGCACTGTGCAGTGCATTATGGGGCACTCGGCGCTGGTGGGGCGCTGATGCACAGTGATGTTGGAACAGGAAGGGGCCATCCCCAAACACTTCCCATTAAGCTGGGAGCATAAAATTGTCCAAAATGTCTATACTCGTATGGTTCTGTAAAACCTGTTAAAATACGAGGGTCGAATTACCCTTCACAAACCCCTACCGGGGAAGGACAAGGTTGTAGTGACACGTAGTCGCGGGGTGGTCGCGGCTCACGGGGTATTACGTGACGTGTCACGTCGGATTCGGGACTAACCCGTTGCGTGTCACTTATTGACCAACAATTCCTCGCCCCAACCCTTCGGCCGGTGTCGTAGGAATTGTTACCTACTCAATAGTCGACAGTTGACTGAAGGGGTGACTGTATATGACATTTATTTTTTTTCGTAAAGGCCGTTATCTTTTTACATTTTTTTTTTT
>BLSH010350935.1:31514-43853 GCA_018402905.1 Glandirana rugosa
CTGTTATTTTACTTGATTTTAATTTATTTTCCCTATCCCCATTTATTTGTAGGGCACTTGCCCTAGTTTGAAGATGATTTTAGAACAGTTATATGGCTTCTACCGTTAATTAATACTTTTCAGACACAGTTTGAAGATGATCCACATTCACCTCCATTTTTGCTTTTTTTATGTTTTTATTTTTTTAAAAATATTTACAGTTATTTCCCTGTCCCCATTTTTTTGTAGGGCACTTGCCCTACCCTTACCCCCATTTTACTTCCTTTTGCAGCCCTCTGGGGCTTTCCAGGACTTTCCTACAGCCATTTTTGTGCCTAAAAGTTCGGGTCCCCATTGATTTCAATGGGGTTCGTTGTCCGTGCGATCGTTCGGGTTCCGTCCGGACCCGGACCCGGACTTTGTCCCGAAGTTCGGACGGACCAGCAGAACCCGAACTTCAAGGTGTTCGCTCAACTCTAAAGATGAAGAGAGGAAGCAAGAAGACTAAAAGAAGAAGCAGAAGACCAGAAGAAGGACCGGGCCAGGAGAAGATGGAGGATGAAAGAAGAAAGAAGAAGAGCTATTTTACACAATAAAGGACTTGTCAAAAACTGCCTCTTGTTTTTTTTACACTACACTCCTTTTTTTTTGGTGAATGGGTAGGGGTACAATGTACCCCAAACCTATTCACATAGGGGGCTGGGATCTGGGGGCCCCCTTCCAGATTCCGATAAGCCCCCCGCCCGCAGACCCCCACAAGCACCAGCCAGGTTTGTGGGGAAGATGCTCTTGAACCCCACATCAATTTTTTAAAAAATTTGGCACGGGGTCCCCCTTAATATCCAAACCAGACCCGAAGAGCCTGGTTTGGACTGGGGGGGGGACCGACAATACATTACAGCCGTGATTTTAAATGACAATTTTTCCTATGGACATATCATTTTGCTCTGGCTATGTTCTACACCTTACAGAGATGCGCCCTTTTACACACAGACTAAGGACGCCCCCAGGCACAATATTTAAAGGAATTTTTCTTTTTTTTTTTCACTTTAACCACTTCAGCCCTGGAAGGATTTCCCATGTTAGGACCAGAGCACTTTTTGCGATTCGGCACTGTGTCGCTTTAACTGACAATTGTGCGGTCGTGCGACGTTGTACTCAAACAAAATTTGCGTCCTTTTTTCCCACAAATAGAGCTTTTGGTGGTATTTGATCTCCTCTGCGTTATTTATGATCGCCACTATAAACAAAAAAAGAGCGACAATTTTGCAAAAAAAAACAGTTTTTCTTACTTTTTGCTAAAATACAAATCCAAACAAAAAACATTTTTTTATTGGTTTTGGCGATTTATATTCTTCCTCATATTTGTGATAAAAAAATCGCAATCGGCGTTTTTTGATTGGTTTGTGCAAAAGTTGCCGCGTTTATGGATGATGAGAATTCATTTCTGGGGTTTTTATTTTTTTATTTTTTACTAGTAATGGCGGCATTCTGCAATTTTTAGCGGTACTGCGATATTGGGGCGGACATGTCGGACATTTTTGACACCTTTTTAGGACCAATGACATTGATACAGCGATTGGAAATTTAAATATCCACTGATTACTGTATAAATGTCATTGGCAGTGAAGAGGTTAACCTGGGGGGGGGGGGGATCTAAGGGTTAACTGTGTTCCCTAGGCGTGTTCTAACTGTGGGGGGGCTGGTCTGCCGGGGGCATAAGAGATCTAACTGATCCCAGTGACAGGGATCAGTAGATCTCCCATGCCCGCACTAACATAGTGGGGAACCTCCGTGTTTATATCGGCGGTTACCCGTTCTTTTGCTGTGGCCGCTCATCCGGTCCGCCCGAGCCGCGGGCACACTCCTCCGCAGTACGGCGGGCGCGCACGCATGCACCCTAGCGGCCACCCGCAGATCGCTGTCTATTTACGGCGATTCGCGAGACACGTCCACATTGCCTCAGTAAATATTCTGTAGGCAGTGTGGAAGTGGTTAAGCATTATTAAAATCAATGCTCCTGAAAAATCTATCAATTTAAAAACTTTTTTTTTCATTGATACATGTGGTTCTCAACCCTGTCCTCAAGTACCCCCAACAGGCCATGTTTGCAGGTTTTCCTTTATCTTGCACAGGTGCTTTAAATCAGAGTCAATGGTTTGGTATTTTTGACAGCTATTTTATCTAAGAGGGATTCCCAAAACATGGGATGTTGCGGGTACTTGAGGACAGGGTTGAGAACCACTGCCCTAGGGCAGGACCCTGGCCCCCATACACTTTTAAGGGCAATACCATTGTATATAAATATAAAAACTCTAAAGCACCGCGCTTATCTAGGGCCAATTCACTTCTGAAAATGCTGCCGAGCACCTGTATACTATCCCAAATACTACAACAAAGATGATATATAGATATGGTGCAGCGCAAAAAAGTAATAAAAATACATACAAAAAATTGAGTTTAAAATCAATCTCTCTAGTGCCACCTCGTGGTCATACTCCGATCGTGCAAGACTAAAGTGCATATGGTGTTTAAACAATAGCTGACAGTCCTTAATTGATAATGATCAAAGTCCATACAAGTAATTACATAATGATGAAATAGTCCATCCAATATGTGTAAATAAACAAACTTCTTTTATAGTGCAAAAAAAAAACCCATAAAGTGAAACAGTGCTCCTATTTATGATCTTCCAGGTAAGTTTCTGTGATACATCAAGTGCTTGAAAAGTGGGACTGCACACCACCACCACAGACAGTCTTATGCGCTCACCTCCCTGTGCGACCCCTGATGGGCCAAGTCGCACTTTTCCCACTGGGGCTAAATCCTCCTCGGTAGGTGGTTCAGGCTCAGATGAACTCCAATGCTCATTGGTAGTATTGGTACATAAAATAAAAAAGGCTATATAGTGCTGAATTGTTTCAAAATACATGAACATTTATTTAAAAAACACAGATACACTCACATTTCCAGGTGTGCCACCACCGGCACACTCGGGCATTGCGTACATCAGAAGCAGTAGAAATAAACTTTCTCCTGATCCTTGTGTATCCGGCTGCTGCTGGTAGTCCAAACCGAGCGGCGATCACAGGAACGTAGGGACAATGTAGGGACAACATTGGTGGCTATACAATCTGATTTACCAACTACCTCTTGATGTCATATATTTTTTTGTACTTGCATGGTCATGAGTATGGTCCTACCCGGACCCCCGTCGTTGTTTTTATGATCCTATTTCTCATTTATAACTCTCTTTTGATATGAACTAATAAAAATACTTCTCTATTACTATGACTCTCACCTTCCCAGACAAAACCCCATTCACCAAAATTTGGCGACTAGACTCTACTCTCCTTACATCAGAAAAAGACATCCAAGAAATTAAGGAAACAATCCAAGACTACTTCATTAGAAATAATACTCCAGACACCTCTCCTCTTATACAATGGGAAGCGCACAAATGTGTTATTAGAGGCAAATTTATAGCACTAAAAGCAGCCAAACAGAAAGCCCACCAAAAAACCATATCAGACTTGATAGACAAAATGAAAAGACTGGAACAGACGCATAAAAAATCCCAAGATGCACAAACATTTTCTGAACTCAAGGCACATAGACAATCATTAAATGAGGAATTATCCCGCAAAACTAGACGACAATTCACCCTTCAGCAAAAGCTCTTTTATGAATTTAGCAACAAATGTGGAAGATACTTAGCCAGAGCGCTTCATACCAGGAAAGCAAACACGACCATACACACAATAAAGGACCCCCAAGGGAAAACCCTATCCAATTCAATTCACATAGCAACGCAATTTGAAAAATATTACGCAAGCCTCTACAATCTCTCCAAAGACCAAAAAGACAGTACAGACATGCAGACTCGATCAAATATGATTAAAAATTTCCTCAGAGAACATTGCCCCAAACGCATGACCACAGAAGACAGTCAAAAATTAGAAAGTCCTATATCCACCGAAGAACTGCCATCAAGCAACTCAAAAATGGCAAAAGCCCCGGCCCAGATGGCCTTACAAACGCATATTTTAACGCATATTTTAAAACATTCGCAGAAACGCTACAACCCCACCTTCTCAAAACCCTTAACTATATCCCATCCTCCACAACCCCACTCCACAGACTACTTGAAGCCCACATAACAGTAATCCCAAAAGAAGGGAAAGACACATCCTCTGTGACAAATTATAGGCCCATTTCCCTCCTCAATGTAGATGTCAAGCTCTACGCCAAAATACTAGCTAACAGGTTACTACCCATCCTCCCATCCCTTATTGGGAAACATCAAGTTGGTTTTGTTCCTGGCAGAGAAGCTAGGGACAATACAACTAAAGCCCTAAATATTCAACATTGGCTCCAATCGCACGACCAAAAGGGATTCTTCCTTTCCCTGAACGCGGAGAAGGCGTTCGACAGGCTATCCTGGGATTATCTTGGGGCGGTTTTAAACGTTCTTGGAGTCCAGAACTGGATGCTCAGCCCCATCATGGCCCTATATACAACCCCGTCTGCTAGGGTTAGAGCCAACGGATGCCTGTCGAACGCCTTCTCCATAACAAATGGGACGAGACAAGGTTGCCCCCTCTCCCCAATCCTCTTTATATTAACGCTTGAACTTTTCCTGAGATGTATCCAAAACAATAACGACATTAAGGGAGTCTCGATAGGCAACCACACATACAAAACTGCGGCCTTTGCGGACGACATACTGCTCTTCCTACGAGAACCACATGTATCACTTCCAAACCTTCTGAAAGACCTAGACCACTTCTTTTATTTTTCCAACTTTAAAATCAACTTTAGCAAATCCCAAGCGCTAAATATCTCACTTCTACCAGAAACAGTCCGGCAGTGCGAGCGAAACTTCCCCTTTCAATGGGCTCAAGAACGAATCAAATGCTTAGGGATCAACCTAACCCCAAAACTTTCTGACCTCTTCTCCAAAAATCACCTACCCATCCTTAAAACAATCGCCAGTGATTTAGATAAATGGAATAAAGCCCACTTCTCATGGTTCGGGAGAGCTGCGATTATTAAGATGAATATATTACCACGCCTGCTCTATATTTTCCAAACGACCCCTATCAAAATCCCGCCGTCTTTTTTCATAACATTTAATAGAATATGCACCGCGTTCTTATGGGGCCAGAAGAAAGCCAGACTTTGCTTCAAACAATTGACAAGACCTAAAACCAAAGGCGGTATAGGCATCCCAGACCTTAAAAAATACTATTGGGCATGTCATCTATCTAGGATAATCGATTGATCGATTCATAAACCACATAAAGACTGGATCTCGATAGAAGATTCATTCTCTTCCATACCTACACAATCCCTACCTTGGACACTCCCCGCAGACATCCCCACATCACTTAAAAACCATCCGCTTATCAGCACAACGCTGCAATGCTTTAGATCTGCCTGCACAACACTGCAAATCTCGTCCAATACAGGGCCACTTACTTCTCTAAAGTTAAACCCCGCTTTCCCACCAGGCATGTCGCCCAGCTTTCTAAAAAATATTTGGTCTCATGATTCAGTTTTAGCCTACCAGTTCTACCATAACAGCAATTTCCTTGACAGAGCATGTCTGCCGACAAAACACAATACACCAACATGCCCTCTTTGGACATATTTCCAAATACGCCATTTCTTAAAAACTATCAACAAGAATAGCAATGTATCGCGCCCAATGACCCCATTTGAACAACTTTGCACACAGCCTGCTCCTCAACAGCATATGATCTCTACCATTTACAATATCCTATCCTCTAACTATTCAATGAAATCTACGTTAATGTGCAAAAATTGGGAAAAAGAACTGAATATTTCCATGACAGAAAAACAATGGGAGCGCATGGCCACTTTATCACACAAATCCTCCTTGAATGTTTCCACACAGGAAAACAGCTACAAGGTGCTGTCTCGCTGGTACAGAACTCCAGCATTGCTCCACAAATTTAACCCAGCTCTCTCAAATAGATGCTGGAGGTGTTCCAGCGATACAGGCACTGTAGCGCACATATGGTGGTCATGCCCCCTTATCCAACCATTCTAGAGACAAGTCGGAGAGCTCACTTCACACATATCCACCTACACATTAGAACACGCACCAGCACAATTCCTATTACATCATTCCGATATCCCTACGGATCACTACCGCAAAACTCTACTTCCCCATATGATAAATTCAGCTAAGATGTGTATCCCTCTTTACTGGGGCTCTAACCGTGCTCCGTCTATCAAAGACTGGCTTAAGCGAGTTAAAAAAACAGCCGAAATGGAAGAAATAATAGCTGTAGCCCAAGACTGCCCACACAAATTTTCACGCATATGGGCTAGCTGGACCCATTTCTGCTCAACCGATAGGTACAACACTTTAATGAACTCCACTTAAACAATAATTAGAAACAAGTAACCCCCTACAATCAGTACACTCGTCAGACAATACCTCCTACATTACTCGACTACCCTGTAGAAATAAGCCTCACCTTACTCTCCAACCAAGAGCTACAAGAGTATAAACCTCTTAATAAAAAAAAAAAAAAAAAGAATGATATAAGAAAAGAGAACCTACCATATTAAACAATTACTACATACCCCTCCATACACCCAAGCGATAGGAGCCCCCCCCCCAGCCTCACGGCGAACTCCTCCCACCCACCCCCTCCCGCCCCCACCCCCTCCCCCCCCCCCCCTCCGCCTCTAACCTTACCCTCCCCTACACCTTTCCTCCCCCCTCTAGGCTTGCACATCCCTAGATGAGCTAATCTCATCTATTCCCATAACAACACTTCACCCGCCCGTAAGATTACATCCCCCAACAATAAGACCAGACAACATACATAACGAGATCTTCACTATACCCATATAATGACCACGACCACGGACGCCTCAACCCCTCAATACACACGTAACAGCTATAGAATTACTAATTACCAAAAAAAAAAAAAATTCTCCTAAAATACACCTAAATGTATTTTTTTCAACTCTGTAAACATTTAAATTGTCTGTCTAATCCATGCTGGCTGAAGTATAACATTTCAATGTTCTGTAACCCTGCTGAGATATTCATAATAAACTTTATGGAATAAAAAAAAAAAAAAAGCAAGGCAGTGCCAGAGCAAAATAACATTTGTAAAGGAAAAAAATAAGTGTACCCATCGTCAATCACGGCGCGCAATGGACCCGAAGAAAAAAAAAAGCCGCAACAGCTCCTCCTCCACTGACTGCTTTTTGCTTTGACAGTTTAGTTGTATGGCGGGACGGGGGCCACCGGGTGATGTGCGTGTGTGACCCACCCCCTCTGACATCACATGATGTCGGAGGGGGCGGGGTCACTCGCTTGCGCCGCTGGGTGGCCCCGCCCTGCCATATGGGTGAACTGTCAGAGCAAAAGGGTGCATACAGCGGGAGCCCTCCCAACGGGGAGGAGCTGTGCACGCCATTTGCATGCAATGCATTATGCTGCGCTCCGCGGCGGCAAAGTCGCTGCAAACGCCCCATAATGTTCTAAATTTGACGAACGGGCGATCGACCGATGTTCGAGTCGAGAGTACATTCAACTGAAACCGTGTGCCCATCCCTATTAAGGACTACTTCATTACCGAGCTAACTATGTCTCCAATCTGATGGACCCTAGTCTTGTTCACAAGTTTGGTCCTCTTAACACAGAAATTTTTTGGATTGTGTCTTCTCTCTCTGACAAAGTTTGACTGACAATGTTTCTTGTGCTTCATCCACTCATGCTGGTGAATTACTTTGGTTGTGGGCCACTTCTGACCCCCCAGTTTGTAGTTTATTGTTTTTCAACCTATTTCTCGTATTGATTATTACTAAAATAGGATTCACTTCCTCCCGTGTCCCTCTCCTCCCTTCTCTCTATCTTTTGCTCTCTGTCTTCTATCCCCCCACCCCCCTTTCTCTCTCTATCCTTCTTCCCCCTAGTAGACCAACAACTGTACCCTTCGAGAGTTCATTGCACTAACGTATGTCTCTCATTGTACCATTTGTTTATTTACTGGCTGTAATCTCCTTCTTTATAAAAATAAAATACATTTTAAAAATACTTCTCTACAAATTGACTGTGTGATTTCTATTTGCTGCTAAGCTTGGCCCCATGGGAGATATCTCTTTTTTTTCAATTATAGGTATTAACCAACTTTTTCAATAGATCAGAATATTGTTGAATACACCAAGAACAGGGGTTGCAGGGGTTGCGATTGCAACCGGGCCCCATGCTCCAGGGGGCCCATGTACCTCCCTTGTACACCTGAATAGGAGGGATGGTGGGGGCGGCATTTAGAGGAACCAATCTCCTCCATTTTCCTCCTAATGCAGGAGATTGGTTCCTCTATATGCTGCCCCCACTGCCCATCCTATCCAGTTTACTTGTCTTGCTGTTCCCAGGGCCTCCGTGTGCTTCCCTGGTCCCCCCACAGAGCTGCTGTCTTCCCCCCTCCTGTAGAAGATGAGTCATGATGGAGAGATGGGAACGGGTCGGTAAATTTGTCATTTACCGGCTCCCTCCTTTTTCTGAATGGACAGAGTCAGTGATTGGTACAAATTGGTTCATTCATAACTGAAGCATAGTAAACTGTTTTTTACTATACTTCCATTTCGGAATGAATGGGAGGCTCAGTGCACAGCTATTCCTGTCCATTCATTCTGTACACCTGAGGTTACACAGATGGAGATTGAGGACTGAGGTTTGCTTAGACCCCCTGATATCTCATCAAAGCCCCCCAACAGAGCTCCTAAAAAATTGTAAACAATAATAAAAATAAAATTGTAAAAGAAATAAAATGAAATGAAATGGTAAAAAAAATAATAAAATTAAAGACTACTGACAGCAGTGAGGGAACTTTCAGGATTGCAAAGGTTGCTATTGTGACCGGGCCCTGGCATTTCACCACCATGGGAAGGCCCCGAAGATGGCAGAAAGGGGGCCGCTGCAGGACTTGTGAAAGGGACCTGCGATGGGAGTAAAGGGCCCCAGGATCAGTGGGAAGAGGGAAGGGCCCTGGCCAGGGGTCAGGGGGACCCTTCATAATTTCTTGCACCGGGCTCCTAGTTACCCCTCTGGCTGTGAACCACAGAGGTGAACTGAATTCTTGTGTCTATTCTCGAAAAACAGGTTAATTCATGAATATGTTATCTATGCTGACAGCACTATGCTCGTAATTTAGCAAAAATTTAATTAAAAAAAAAATGTAAAAAAAGAACAATTGCAGGTGTCATATAACTTTCACACCAGAGAAAGGTCAAGAATTTCTGAGTGACAATATGGAAAAAAAAACCATTTTGGGACAAATCTGTTTTGCATACAAAGAATGAAGAAGTGAAAAATAAAACGATGCCCCCAAATTATAAAAAGGCGATGTAGGAACGTTCAACCTCTTTAGTGAAGCTGAGAATCTCTCTGTGAAGAGACGGCGTTGGGAGCGATCTGCATTCATAGAAGAGTGATAGGCATCATAGATTCCAGCATGGGAGACCGAACTTCTCTCCTCTTCCTCCTGGTCCTCCTGTATGCCTCCCGAGGGGCGACACGTGAGTACATCCAAGAATATCTGAACTAAGGCTTTGCTTTTTTTAAACTTCCATACAGGAGCCCAATGTCCTCGGTCTTGTATATCGCACACAACTCCCATTCTTATTTCTATCTATCAAACTTTAATTTCCTCGCCTTTTAGTTCTGAAGTAGCGGGGCACAATGTCCTCTGAAACGTGTTGGCCTGTTTAATACATGCAAAAACAAGGAAGGGGAGTTCTGGCGGGGACTTTAGAGGCAACAACAAACAATCAAGTACGATAAAAAAAGACATGTTATTAACCCCTTCAGCCCCGGAAGGATTTCCCCCTTTAGGACCAGAGCACTTTTTGCAATTCGGCACTGCGTTGCTTTAACTGACAATTGCGCGGTCGTGCGACGTTGCATCCAAACAAAATTGGTGTCCTTTTTTCCCCACAAATAGAGCTTTCTTTTGGTGGTATTTGATCCCCTCTGCGTCATTTCTGATCACCGCTATAAACAAAAATAGAGCGACAATTTTGCAAAACACACAATATTTCTTACTTTTTTGCTATAATACATATTTAAAAAATATATATATATAAAAAAACAAACGTATTCATTGGTATTGGCCGATTTATATTCTTCCTCATATTTTTGGTAAAAAAACATTTCAATCAATTATATTATACTGAATCATGAGAATTCATTTATGGTATTTTTTTTATAGTAATGGTGGCGATCTGCAATTTTTATCTGGGCTCCTACATTGTGGCGGACATGTCGGACACTTTTGACACTTTTTTGGGACCATTGGCATTTATACAGCGTCAGTGTTATGAAAATGCACTGATTACTGTGTAAATGTCACTGGCAGGGAAGGGTTAACACTAGGGGGCACTCTAGGGGTTAATTGTGTTCCTAGAGGGGATTTATGAAATATCACCGCTTCCTCAGGAGTCTTTTTACAGAAGGGCATGTACAATTAGATTTGATGTCTGTGTATACGACAACAGTATAATGAAAAACAAATTATTGGACAACACATATGACAATTATATAAATACATATATCATGAGTTAACTGTGTCCCCTCAATAGTGTTTCTAACTGTGTGGGGGCTGGGATGAGTGGGGGAGGAGAGTGATTGCCTCTCCCATAGACAGGGAGCCTACAGAGGTGTAAAGAAATTATGAAGGGCCCATCTGACCCCTGGCCAGAGCCCTTCCCTCTTCCCACAGATCCTGGGGCCCTTTACTCCCATCGTGGGTCCCTTTATGACAGTCCTGCAGCGAGGCCCCATTCACAAGTTCTGCAGCGGCCCCCCTTTCTGTAATCTTCGGACCTCTCCATGGTGGTGAAATGCCAGGGCCCGGTCACAATAGCAACCTTTGCAACCCTGATAGTTCCTTAACTGGTGTCAGTATTTTTAATTTTCATTTTATTATTTTTTTTACCATTTCATTATATTTCTTTTACAATTTTTTTTTTTTTTAGGAGATCTGTTGGGGGCTTTGATGAGATATCAGGGGGTCTAAAAAAAACCTCAGCTCTCAATCTCCATCTGTGTAACCTCAGCTGCACAGAATGAATGGACAGAAATAGCTGAGTACTGAGCCTCCCATTGATTCAGAAAGAGAAATATAGTAATAACAGTTTGCTATGCTTCAGTTATGAATGAACCAATTGGTACCAATCACTGATTCAGTCCATTAAAAGGAAGGAGCCGGTAAATGAAAAATTTACCGACCCGTTCCCATCTCTCCATCATGACTCATCTTCTACAGCAGCTGGCAGGAGAGAGGAGGGGGGAAGACAGCAGCTCGGTGGGGTGCACCAGGGAAGCACACAGGGACCCTGGGAACAGCATAAGACAAGTAAACTGGATAGGAGGGGCGGCGGGGGCAGCATATAGAGGAACCAATCTCCTGCATTAGGAGGAAAATGGGGGATATTGGTTCCTCTAAATGCCGCCCCCTCCATCCCTCCTATCCAGGTGTACAAGGGAGGCACATGAGCCCCCTGGAGCATGGGGCCCGTTGGCAATTGCAACCCCTGCAACCACTGTAGATACACCCCTGGGAGCCTACAATCACAGTCCTTCCCCCTGTCAGAACGAAGATCCATGTGTGTACATGTGGGAGCGATCGCGGGTAGCCGGGGGGCATCAAGTCCACCCTCATCGCTCCTTGGCTGCCTCCGCTACACAGTCCGCGATCTCGCAGCTGAGATTTACAAATCACATGACATGAGAAGTACTTAATGTATGTTAGAACTCCAACGTTTCTACTTCTTATAAGTCTTCCTCGGGGAGTCTTAGTTCTGTACAAAAGTACATTCTAACACTGAGAAACAATGACAATGCATATCAAAGGGTCTCAGAACAATACATGACAATGTTTATCAAAATCCACATAAATACGATAAATAAATAACACAAGGCAATATGAGCCTAAAATCTTACAATGCCGGTGAATAAGATGTGCAAATACCAATGACTCATCCCACAGGAAAAGATCAGCCAATCAAAGCCATTCAAAGAAAGATGGAAGGGTATATACATATATATAAAATGTATTTGAATTACATTTTTGGATAATATTGCCTATGCCAGCCTTTCTCAACCATTTCAACACAGAGGAACCCTTGAAATAATTATCCGGTCTCGGGGAACCCCTGCTAAAAATTAGAATTCTACAACTCATGATACATTAGTGTGATGGTCAATGGGAAGAATGCTCCTTACACTTGTGGTCATTGGGAAGAATGCTCCTTACACTTGTGGTCATTGGGAAGAATGCTCCAAGAAGGGTTACTGGTGTTCACATT
>BLSH010350970.1:424-19101 GCA_018402905.1 Glandirana rugosa
CCTTGGACAGGGATGAGGTCATACTCTACTAAAAACTTCCTATTAGATAGGAATTATCATGACTGTCCAAGGACAGGGATGATGTCATACTCTACTAAAATCTTTCTATTAGACAGGGAGTGTCGTGGCTGTCCTTGGAGTCCAAAATCATCTCATACTGGTGTAGGGAGAGGTTCCTATCGGTGCTTCTGAGGGAAAGATTGTTGTTCTAAAATCATCTCATACTGTAGTAGGGACAGGAACCTGTCAGTACTGTTAAGGATAGATTATCCTTCAAAAATCATCTCATACTGGAGTAGGGACAGGTTCCTGTCATTGCTGTGAGGGATAGATTATCGTTCTAAAATCATCTCATACAGGAGTAGGGACAGATTCCTGTCGGTGCTGTGAGGGACAGATTAGCGTTCTAAAATCGTCTCATACTGGTGTAGGGAGAGGTTCCTGTCGGTGCTGTGAGGGACAGATTATCTTTCTAAAATCATCTCATACTGTAGTAGGGACAGGAACCTGTCAGTACTATTAAGGATAGATTATCCTTCAAAAATCATCTCATACTGGAGTAGGGACAGGTTCCTGTCGTTGCTGTGAGGGATAGATTATCGTTCTAAAATCATCTCATACAGGAGTAGGGAGAGGTTCCTGTCAGTGCTGTGAGGGACAGATTATCCTTCTAAAATTATCTCATACTGCAGTAGGGACAGGTTCCTGTCGGTGCTGTGAGGGACAGATTATCATTCTAAAATCATCTCATAATGCAATAGGGACAGGTTCCTGTCGGTGCTGTGAGGGACAGATTATTATTCTAAAATCATCTCATACTGGAGTAGGGAGAGGTTCCTGTCAGTGCTGTGAGGGACAGATTATCCTTCTAAAATTATCTCATACTGCAGTAGGGACAGGTTACTGTCGGTGCTGTGAGGGACAGATTAGCATTTTTAAAATCATCTCATTATGGTGTAGGGAGATTTTCCTGTCGGTGCTGTGAGGGACAGATTATTGTTCTAAAATCATCTCATGCTGCAGTAGGGACAGGTTCCTGTCAGTGCTGTGAGGGACAGATTATCGTTCTAAAATCATCTCATACTTGAGTAGGGAGAGTTTCCTGTCAGTGCTGTGAGGGACAGATTATCGTTCTAAAATAATCTCATACTGCAGTAGGGACAGGTTCCTGTCGGTGTTGTGAAGGACAGATTGGCAATGTAAAATCATCTCATACTGGTGTAGGGAGAGGTTCCTGTTGGTGCTGTGAGGGACAGATTATCGTTCTAAAATCATCTCATACTGCAGTAGGGACAGGTTCCTGGCCATACTGTGAGGGACAGATTATCGTGCTAAAATCATCTCATACTGGAGTAGTGAGAGGTTCCTGTTGGTTCTATGAGGGACAGATTATCGTTCTAAAATCATCTCATACTGCAGTAGGGACAGGTTCCTGTCAGTGCTGTGAGGGACAGATTATGGTTCTAAAATCATCTCATATTGCAGTAGGGACAGGTTCCTGACGGTGCTGTGAGGGAAAGATTATTGTTCTAAAATCATCTCATACTGGTGTAGGAAGAGGTTCCTGTCGGTGCTGTGAGGGACAGATTATCATTCTAAAATCTTCTCATACTGCAGTAGGGACAGGTTCCTGGCGGTGCTGTGAGGTACAGATTACCGTTCTAAAATCATCTCATACTGGAGTAGTGACAGGTTCCTGGTGGTGCTGTGAGGTACAGATTACCGTTCTAAAATCATCTCATACTGCAGTAGGGACAGGTTCCTGTCGGTGCTGTGAGGGTCAGATTAGCGTTCCAAAATCATCTCATATTGGTGTAGGTAGAGGTTCCTGCTGCTGGTGGACACGGACAGTTTTAAAAACCTGATGGCGGTGTCTGTCCACATAACCACTGATACGTGGACCAGTAAGCACGGGCAGGGACGCTATATCTCGCTAACTGCACACTGGGCAAATGTAGTGGTGGGTGAGCCTGAGGCGGCTAGCCATTTGGCGCATGTCCTTCCGCCACCAAGGATTGCTGGGCATTTCTCTTTGCCTCTTGGTACCTCCTCCTCCTACTCCGCTTCCTCCTCCTCTACCACCTCCTCATCCGTTCAGCGTAACACCTTCACCACCAACTTCAGCACATCCAGGCGGAAACGACAGCAGGCTGATTTAAAACTGATATGTTTGGGGGATAAACCCCACACTGCGCTGCAGCTGTGGACGGTCATTGAACAACAGACTGATGAGTGGTTGTTGCCACTGAGCCTCAAGCCCGGCCTGGTAGTGTGCGATAATGGGCGAAATTTCATAGCAGCTCTGGGCCTAGCCGGTTTGATGCACATCCCTTGCCTGGCGCTTGTGCTGAATTTGGTGGTGCAGAAATTTCGGATATGTCAGAGCTGCTGCAGAAAGTGTGGGCCATCTGTGCACGCTTTCGGCGTTCTCGCCTTGCTGCTGCTCGTCTGTCTGCGCTGCAGTGGAACTTCGGGCTTCCCGCTCACCGCCTCCTATGCGACGTGCCCACATGGTGGAACTCCACCTTGTACATGCTGGAGAAACTGTGCGAGCAGCAGCAGGCAATAGTGGAGTTTCAGCTGCAGCGGGTCAGTTGCTCTGCGGAACAGCATCACTTCACCAGCAATGAGTGGGCCTCCATGCGAGACCTGTGTACCATATTGCGGTGTTTCGAGTTCTTCACCAACATGGCCAGTGCTGATGACGCTGTTCTCAGTGTTACTATCCCTCTTCTATGTCTCCTTGAAAAAACACTTCGGGCGATGATGGAAGAGGATGTGGCAGAGGAGGAGGAGGAAGAGGGGTAATTTCAACGGTTATCAGGCCAGTCATTCACAAGTGGCTCGGAGGGTGGGTTCCTGCACCAGCATAGGCCAGGTAAAAAAGTTTCAAGCCAGGGCACAGTTCTGGAGGATGAGGAGGATGAGGATGATGATGATGAGGAGGAGGAGGAACCGTGTTCACAGCAGGGTGGCACCCAAGGGATACGGAGGACACAGATGATACACCTCCCACAGAGGACAGCTTGTCTTTGCCTCTGGGCAGCCTGGCACACATGAGCGACTACATGCTGCAGTGCCTGCTCAACGACAGCCGAGTTTCCCACATTTTAACTTGTGCTGATTACTGGGTGGCCACCCTGCTGGATCCCTGTTACAAGGACAACATGTCGTCCTTAATTCCCTCACTGGAGTGTGATTGGAAGATGCGCGACTACCAGCGCACGCTGGTAGACGTGCTTCTGAGGGCATTCCCAAATGACACCGGGGGCTCAGTGGAAGCACAAGGCGAAGGCAGAGGAGGAGGTCGCCAACACAGCTGTGGCACCGCCAACACCTCAGAAGGCCGGGTTAGCATGGCCAAAATGTGGAAAAGCTTTGTCAGCAGCACGCCACAACAACCAGCACCACCAGCTGATAGGCAACATCTTAGCAGGAGACAGCATTTCAGCAACATGGTGGAACAGTATGTATGCACACGCCTACACTTACTGACTGATGGGTCTGCCCCATTCAACTTCTTGAAAATTGGGCACATGGCCTGAGCTTGCCCTTTATGCCTTGGAGGTGCTGGCCTGCCCTGCAGCCAGTGTATTGTCTGAACGTGTATTTAGCACGGCAGGGGGCGTTATCACAGACAAGCGCAGCGCCTGTCCACAGCTAACTTGGACTAGCTAACGTTTATTAAAATAAACCAGGCATGGATCCCACAAGACTTGTCTGTACCTTGTGCAGAATAGACATTTAGACCGGCCTCATACAGCTATTGGTATACTTTTTTTGTAACATGTAACATGTCTCAATATTCTGGGGGCCACCCTAATTAGAGAAAAAAAAACAAACAAACAAAAAACAGTGTTGGCTACCTCCTCCTCCTCCACTGCCACTTCCACCTACACCACCACGGTCACCGCCTCCTCAACCTCTAGGCTCCTACTCCACATCCACCTCCTCCTCCAATCACATTTGTTTGCAGGGCACTTGTCCTACTCTTACCCCCATGTTGCTTCCTTTTGCAGCCCTCTAGCCCTTTCCAGGACTTTTTAGAGCCATTTTTGTGCCCAAAAGTTTGGGTCACCATTGACTTCAATGGGGATCGGGTCAGGGGTCAAGTTCGGGTCAAGTTCGGTGCCGAACTCAAACTTTTTCGTGAAGTTCAGCCGAACCCGCCAAACCCGAACATCCAGGTGTCTGTTCAACTATATCAGGGAAGAATTTCCGAGAAGAACTGGCAAATATGCCAATATCCAATATGGCCACGCTAATTCGCACGCATGCATTAGTGAACGGCACGCAATGGCAAATCTTCGTACGAGACGGTGCACCGGCATACGCAAAGCCTGCTAATTGCTAGGCCTATATAAGGACACCAGTAGCTCTCACAAATTGCTGGATTATTGTCAGCCTTGTATCCTGTGTTCCTGTGCCTTGTGCTTATGCTTGATTGCCCGTTACCAACCCGGCTTACCCCTGACCTGCTCTGGCCCCTCTCCTGGCTTTGAACCCGGCTTGCTTCACGGACCTGCTCCTGCCTATTCCAGATTGACATCCTGTGTTCGACCCCGGCGTGATCTCGACTACTCTCTCTGCCTCTGCTCCTGATTGACTTCCTGTGCTTGACCCCCGGCCTGGCTTCTGACCTTGTTCCTACTTTAGCAATCTGTCAAGATCCGCCAGCTTCATCCTGCAAAGAATCAAGACCAACTTCTCTGCACTTGGGTGTCCTCGCATCTGGAATTATCAGGAAGCTTCATTTTCAGGCAACGCGTGCATTTTTGGGCATAGCGCTCTCTGTCACCACCTACCGCAAAGGGGAGCCTTATCGTCACCTCAGCCTCCAGTCTGTTACATGACAATATGATGTAACAAAGATGTTTCAAATATAGGTGTTAAATAATTTTTGCTACACAAATTTCTTACAGCTTTGCAACACTTTAAGGCTCCTTTCACACTAGTGGTCCTAACGGGTCCACCTATCATTTTTTCAGGCGAACCCAACTGGACCCTCCATAGTCCTCTATGGAGTGGCGGATGTAAATGGACATTGTCCGTTTACACCCGTTTGCATCCAATCTGATGCGATCCACTAAAAACAGTTCCCCTGTTGGGTGGCAGTTGGATGTAATCGGTCAGGCGGTCTGTTTACATACAACCGCCCATAGAGGAGAACAGGCTGTGTTTGTGTCCACTCTGCATAAGCAGTATGGACACAGACCAGTCATCCACTGACTTATAATTTAATGTAATGTTCTTAAGGCTTTTTCACAAAGCTTTTATTTCAGCAGTCTTCCCTTATTAGAATCCATGTAGACCTATACCAAAACCATTTGGTATAGGAACAACTGGAATAGTCATAAACTAGCCTTCTACAACATGAACTATATTTATTTTTATTCATATAAAGCCAGGCCACTGTAAGCCAATGCTCAAATAAATAAATGTCTTCTATATCTTGAATTCTAGATTAGTATTAATCGTTATGACATCATATATAAAAAGTCCACAAGATTGATTCAAAAAAATCACTCTTGCTTTCTACCAACAGTGAAATATTTTAATTTCAGGTTCCCCTTTAGGAAATCACAAAAATGGATGACCAACGAGAATTTACTGGGTAGTGTTATAGATTCTCGTTTATCTAGAACATACAAGTGCCACGTCCTATTGATATGAAACAAGAAAAGTTAATTTTGAACTGCAGTCCATGGACTTTATGGGTACACAACACTCATGTTAGTGAAAAAAATATACAATTTTATTTTTGAACATTTAAAATAATAAAATTAAAAACCAAACAGTAGCATGTTTACGGCTAAAAGTCCTGTGGGCTATATAATTCTTGTGTGTTTGTACAAATTGGGACTGAGACACGCTATTTACCCATCTCACACTAGCATGCTTTTCTATGATGTATAAATTTGGCGGAAGACACCTGCCCCCCCCCCCTTTTGTGAGTGTGAGTGCCGGTAATAATATATTTTTGATATAGAAGGAACCTTTTTTCTTTATGTGCTTGTGCGATTTGATCCAGTTGCCTTCCCCTAGTCCTTTTACGGGTGGGTTTCCATATAATCTTGCCCAATGGTAGGAAATTCTTTTTTAAAAGATTTGTCAACTGCCAGACCCAGGGAGTTATACATCTCATGACATGTGAGTGTGGGGCCTTCTATGTGGGGAAGACGATTAGGGAATTTTGGAGACGGATACATGATCACATTTATGAGATTGAAATTGGTGACTTGTATTCCCCCATAGGAAGGCACACAACACATGATCATGCATACAGGTCATTTAAAGTGCAATTTTTAACTTTGGAACATATCCCCCCAGAATCCAAGGGGTGAGAACTGGGATAGGCGCATTTTGCAGAAGAAGATGAGGATACATTCGCTCGGGGCAACTCGTGCCCCTGGCTTGAATGAAGCCACATCTTTTAGGCCCTTGTTACCCATATTAAGGAATGTTATTGCTTTGTTTGGTGTTAATTTTGCTATATATGTACAGTTGTGAAGAGAATTTCATATATATGCCAAGTATAAGAAACAATATGTGCTGAACCTGTCAATCGTTTGGTAAGCTTCTTTCATTATATGCACATCTGGAATGTGAACAACTTATCATGTGACTACCATGGAAGAAAAATGTATACTTTTTTTTTTCGTATCCCCATGGTGTCATTTACATCACTTCCTCCTGGGGCTTTTTTTTGTGTCCCCCTTTGGTTCATTTGCATCACTTCCTCCTGGGGGTTGCAACCCCAGATGTCTACTCCGCCCATGAAAAAGTCCAACCAGAGTTTCAGGATTTCTGATCCTGTTTCTCTCCCTCTGGTGTGGTCTCACTTGATGTCCCCTTCTGCCTCCAGCACCAGAGGACAACTGGGGTTGGCATAATCGAATTCCTCCCAATTTTGTTGGGAGCTATCCACGTTCCACTTCCAGCAGGTGTGACGTCTGTGTGGGGTGTTCTCATGCCTGCACGGATGCTGGACCTGCATTGTGGACATTGTGTATGGGCTGGCCCTTTCCTTGGGTGGGTGCATGCAGTGGAGATGCGTTGCTCCAGGAATTTTGGAACGCGAGAGATCTGGCCGGGACTCTCTTGGAGGTGGGGCATTATACCACTTCCATGGCTAGCCCGAGCTAATTAGCCTTAGTTGCCATGATGATGCTAGTCAGGTGGGAAGTGAGATATCCCAGGGCTATATATATATATATATACACACAAATGCACAGGCAGCATGGGGTGAAGGTTACAAATCCTTGGACGTAGCATCCGCTTGTTCTGACATTTAACTGACAACAGGTAAGGGGTTTTGAGATTTGTTGGTATACACTTGTTTGGTCAAAACAGACAGACCTAGTATCCGCTTGTTTTGACATTAAATGACTAGAGGTAAGGGGTTTTCAGGCTTGTTGATATATGTTTGTTTGGCATTTAGATTTGCTGGTACATGTTAGTTGGGTCAAGTTGAGCAGACTCAGTATCCACTTGTTTTGACACTAATTGACAACAGGTAAGATTTTTAGGTTTGTTGGTATATGTTTGTTTGGTTTGGTTGATTGTGTTATTATATTTGGCACTCTGTTATTAGATTGGTGGGCTAATTTTTTCAGGGTGGTGGTATTTTGATAGGATAGGTCGTGGAAACCCTGGCTTATGGCCAGTGCTTTTCATGTAATGCTTTCACTTTTTATATGTGTAGTCACTTTTAAACACACCAATATGAGTCGTAGGTCACAGTATCATTTATATCATCATTTACAAAGGTTCATACACATTTGAGACAAATGAATAATATATGCTTAAACACAGATTTTTGAAAACAAATGAATAATATCTGATAACAATATCAACATTATTAATTTCAGCAGATTAGCACTTTTATAATTAACTCTGCAAACATGGACTTGAGTTATTAAGTAATTTGGTTGTGATCTTTATTATATATTGCATTGACCTATACACTTTTTTTTATTATTCATGGTGAACGTACTTGTGAGGCTCTTTGTTTATTTTCTAGGATCTGTCCACCTCTTCCCAATGCTCTGCAGAGATCTAGGGAGGGGTTCACCTTGGGTGTGCCTCATCTCCCTTGCATTTCCCCACCTACCACAACCCCTGGGAGGATGAACCTAAGGGTGATTCTGTTTGGTTTTTATATGTTTGAAGATTTTTGATCAGTTTTTAATCATGCTTATATTTTTAAGAAATTCACTGCGAAGAGAAATGACAATTTTTTAATCTAACTGTAAGTTGGTATTTTGGGTTTGTTTGTTTTTTTGTTTTTTGTTTTTTTTTCCTCCCTGGTGTTCTTTACCTCCAGATGTGATCATGTTCTTCTCCTGAGGAAGCAAATTTAACATCTTGCAAAATGCGTCGAGAATGATAGCACAGATATAGTTTGAATGCATGGTGGACACTCACGAAACCACCTGGTTTCTACATAGGGTTTCTAACTTGGAGAATTGTTGTCATTTTCTACGTTATTTCTGAATAAAGTGAAAAAAGTGGTTTTATATGTTGTGATCTTTATGCAAACAATACAATTTTGTTATTTTTTTTTTACTTTAATGTGGCGTGTATCATAAAAGTCCCATGGGCTATCTAATTCTTGTGTGTTTATACAAATTGGGACTGAGACACATCCTTCATTTACCCACCTCACACTGGCATGCTTTTCTATGATGTTTACAGCTATGTGTTGATAGGGTTGGTGGCCCCTATAGGTTATACAATAATATTCACAAAGTACAATGATCACCAATCCTGTAAAGTATCCATAAATGCCACTATCCAATCACATGGGACACAACATGTTTTGAGTAGTTTCGCTTCTTCAGGAGCAGATGGTGCAAAGGTAAAAAATGCTGCCTACACACACATGGCACATGGAAATACTTATAATAATGCAAAAATAGTACAATAATATGTCAATATAAGAGATCTGACACACCAGAAAATGCCATCATTGCAGTTACAAAGACACCAGTTGTGAAAGAGGAAACAATATCACCCGTATAGCACGCATGTTAGGCAAGTGTGAAAACTCCATACAGCATTGACAGGTAAACAGATGTTATATACAGTATGTGTGCCTATAAGCCCAAAAGAAAACCAAAACATATATTAACTGGAACTCCCATAAGGCTATCCCCTTAAATGGTTCAGTTGTATATCCCTGCAACACAAGTGGAGGAGGTCCCCCCTTGGATGGATGGTCTATCACAAAACCAATGAATTCTAATATAGCTACACAACTTAGAAGTATATAGAATTACAAACATTTCACTGCACTCTAAAATAATATTAATCCTAAAACCAATATTTATAACGCTACTACTGCTGCTACTTCATAATCAAAATGTACCCAAAATAGTAAAAAATCATCAGCAATAACCCAATAATGTTCCACAGTAGTGCAAATATGACAAAAGGCATCAAAAGAAAAAATTTGTATCATAAATAAATAGGTGAGTCCTTCAAACAAACTTCAATAAAAGTGCCAAAAAATAAGTGCTTTGTCTCTTCTCACTTGATACAATACACCATAAATCCTATACCAAAGTGAAAGCGCAGGTCCCCCATTAAGCAATAGCACTTAATGATGATAAATTCCAAGCAAAATCTCCAACTCCTTTATCCAGCTCACATGTTAGTAAACACATGCAGAAGAAAAAGACAAATGCCTCCAATGGTGTAATGCTTCAAATTACAAGCTTTTTTTAAAGGAAATCACTCACATTTAAAATCATATATAATTAGCCCATTACATGAAGATGGCCTCAGGTATCACTCTATAGCAGTCTCACCAACTCCAGCTGATTGGGATCTTCGCTATGCCACTGACACTCCCTGTCCTGACATAAAATCTGATTACCGCATAGCCATGCTCCGAAGCGTTTCATCATATCCAACTGATATAATTTCCCCTTCCCAACCAATGTCTTTGTAAGTGCAATGACAGCTTTTTTCTATTTTTCTTGTGTATTGAATCACTTATATTGACATTTTAGTCTACTATTATTATTGCACCATTATTAGTATTTCTATGTGCCCTTTGTTGTAGGTAGCATTTTTTATCTTTGTACCATCCACTCCTGATGAAGCGAAACTACTTGAAGGGATAGTGGCACTCACATTTATGGATACTTTGCAGGAATAGTGACCATCGTACTTTGTGAATTTTATTGTATATACCTATAGGGGCCACCACCCCTATTGTCACATAGGGCAAGCATGCTTGATTTTATTATTTTAAATGTGCAAAAATAAAAATGTATATTTTATACTAATATGAGTATCGTGTGCCCTTAAAGTCCATGGACTAACTTGTTTTGTTCCCTTTATAGGGGTTGATTTACCAAAAACTGGAGAGTGCACAATCTGGTGCAGTTCTGCATAGAACCCTATCAGCTTCCTTTTTTGTCAAAGTTTAATTGAACCAAAGTTAGAAGCTGATTGGCTACCATGCACAGCTGCATCATATTTTGCCATATACAAAAAAGAAAATATCTTTAGACATCCAATAACTGAAATTGTAAGTCTCTGGGTTTTGATAAGGGATTAAAGCAAAGTAAGTGTATGACCATCAATAACATGTCTAAGCTATCTTTAGTCTTCCTTCTGCATTTTTGCTTGCACATGACTGTCTTCACCTTCTTCACTAAGCTCTGGGAATTATTTTTTTGTAAAGTGTAATTTCCTTTGAAAAGTGAACAGTCTATTTGACTTTTGTAAATCAACCCCTAAGTTTGAAAACATGTTTTGACACTTAATAAAAGATAAAGGAATCTAGGGAGCACATTAATTTTAAAAATATTTATTGTTCCCACTCAAAAACAAGTGGCTGTCCTCCAATTTAGCATATTATGGCCTAATTTATTTAAACATGATATATGTATAAGTATTTCAACTTGTATTGCTGCCACTGAAAAGAGAGGTATTAGACTCCATGCACACTGGACGCTCTCTGGGCTCTCTCGGCATTGGGCAGGAGACGCTGCTTAGAAAATGTTGTTTTTGTGGTCAGAAGAACGACTTTTGAACCCCAATTCAGGGCGTTCAGATAACAGCCCAAAAACGCCACTGCTGTTAAACAACAATTAATGTCCATGTGTGCATGGACACATTGGATAATATAAAGTGGCATTTTTGGGCTGTTAAAAAAACGCCAAAACTTCCGAAAATGGTCGTTTATCAGATACAGTGTGCATGGAGCCTAAGCCTAACAAGGATGCCTTAACAGTCGGAAAAATAATATTCAATATATCTGTTTAAGTTATTTGATCTTAGAACTTGAAAGTTGACTATAGGAATTCAATCCCTACAGAAGATTAAGAATAGCAATAGATGTCTGTTGGACAAAAAAAAAATGTAAAGGGCTGCCAGCTCATGCTCCTGAACATTGATATGTTACACCATGTATTGCAGGATTTAATCTGACCATATTCAGGAATGGTTCTAATGAAATAACAAATACAATTGCAGAAAAAGACACCCCTGTCTCATCTTGGTAATCAAAGTAAAATGGGACAAAAGCAGGCCATCAATCCTAACTTTTGCTGACAGCTATCATATTGAGCAATGAGCATACTTGACTCAAGGCCATAATATGTCAAAGTCATCATCAAAATCCCCCAGTCCACCCCTCAAAATCTTTATCTGCATCTGTAGATAATAACAAGGTAGGTTGGAGATTTCTGGGCATAATTCATTGCCTCTCTTTCCATGTGAACCCAGTATGATCTTTTTTATCAGCTGAGAAGAAAAATCAGTATTATCCTTAAAGCCAATACTTTAGTTTAAAGTTTGGTGTCTGCACTTAAAAATGCCATTGTTCTGCTACTTCATCCCCTGTTTTAGAACAAAGAGATATATGTGCTGTCAGCTAAATCATTTGCATAAATTCAGAAAAAAGGAAAGATGGCATCCTTCATTTTCTTTAAATATAATAAAGAACGGAAACACCATCAGGGCCTAGACTCTTACTTATGCTGTCCAAAGTAAAGCATGAAAAAGTTTCACCTCGGTAATTTCTTGCTCCAAACAGTTGCTGTTTGATTCTGTGAGTTTCAGTAAATTTGCTTTACAAATAATCCTGTATTTTATCCACATAAGGGGGCTTGTTAGATTCCTTTTTGATACCATATCATTTTTGAAAAATATCCTTTAAAACTTCTGCTATATCCTTAGGGATATTCACCAGCGCACCCCAGTCAGTTTTAATCTTAGATATAAGTGAAGCTGATTGATTTTGTTTCAATGCTTGAGTTAACAATCTGCCTGTTTTATTCCCACATTCATAATAACTTCTATAAACCAAAGATAACATATGTTAAGTTTTCTGCAATGAGTTTGGTTCATCTCTTTTGCAAATTAACAAAATTGCAATTTTTTAAGCAATCTCTTCCATTGACAAATTTTGGATGAGAGTTCCATAATTATATCACTGTCTGGTTTCTTCCTCCTCCTGTGCAATAACTTTACAGCGAATAAAGGCTTAAATGGGTCACTATAGAAAAATCTATAGTCCAAATGGACTAAGTGAGCTTAGAGTGCTCTGGGGATTCTAGGTGACCCCCATTTATTGGGTGGGTGTAAATGTTGCAACAATAGGAGCTAGTCAGAACACACTTGTGGCTTGGAGCTTTTAAATCAACAAACGAAAGATTGGAGACATGCTGAAGAAATCCATTTTGCTTTCAAAGAAATGGGGATGGATTATAAAGTCTCTCCCATGAGCCCAATGTACAGGTTTGCAGGTGCACTATTCCTGGTCATAAGAACAGGAGAGAGGCAAGTGGCTGAGAAGGTTGCAAAATGAAAGTAACTGTTCTGAAGGTGCAGTTACACTGTACATTAAGGAAACAGGCATTATTGATCTTTCCGAGGCATTATAATCCTTTATCCTATTTGCAGGGAGTATGGTGAAAAATACATTAGTGAGGTAAACTGTGAGAGGGCATGCTTCATGCTGTGTGACTTCAAAGATTTGTATCTTCTTTATCTGCCCAATACAAGTTTCCCAGTAGAATGTGGGGTCCCCCCAGTGTTAATTACTATTGATATAAGCTCCTATAGAGGATAAGTTTACAGATACCCAATCTTGATTGGGTTTTACAACCTGAAGTTACTCCTAAAGCCGGTTTAATAGAATCATTATGCACAAAACATGTTTCATTACAATAAAAAAAATGTTTGGTCCACTGTAGCAACATTTTAATCTCCACAAGTGGCAGTCTTATATCAATACCATGCTCATCTACTGCAGTTTTTTTTCATATTTAACAGCAAGACGTAATCTCTCATTTATTTCATGGACTAAGTCAACTATTACATACTAATAATGTTTAATGCACTCATTATGCATAATACATCAACTTTAGCATTGCAATATAAAATTGTTGGTATGTTATGGCCACTCACAAGTGTCAGCACTTTATCATACAGCAAACTAATAGTAGAGTGGGGTCCAGGTTGTTTTAGGTTCATTGGCTGCAAGCCACGTTTAATTTACAAATTCATTTGTCAACAAAAGATTTATGGAAATGGTGAACTGCTGAATATTTAGCTAATAAATAAGGTGGAGTTTCAATGTTCAATCACTGATATATAATATCTCATAACCCCGATGATATCTAAATATGTTTATATACAACAGCATGGTTTTTCATATTTAACAGAAAGACTTAATTTCTGATTAATTTCATGGAATAAGTCTATTAATATATAATATCATTTATTAAGCTTAATTATGTTTAGAAAGGCCAGCTTTCCCCTCTGATGCTACAAGTGAAAACTGACACTGTACCCTCTTGTTCCCAGCTACAGGAACTATTATGTGCTTTATTTTTCAAATACAAGAATACTTATAAATAAAATCATCCTTTAACCTTGAAATATGAAAATATAAAGACAATTGTATTATTTCTATTTCTAATGGCCAATTTATGAATACTGAAATAATATCCATAAAGTAATAATTTTCCTTCCAGTCCATCATCTACCCTTTTTCTAATATAGCTGTATTTTGTCCAACACAAATTGTTTCCTTACTTGTCTCAAACTAGAACATCTCAAGGTCAGGGGAGATTCTGAATTATGTTGAAGTGGAAAACACATTACCCAAAGTATTTTACTAAAACACAGCACCATCTCCAACAGCCACATTTATTTTTCTTCCTAGATTTTATCAACAGCTTCAACAAGCTGCAGTTTTTCCCTCTGCATGCTTCACTGCAAACATTATTAGATTTCAAAGATGTCTTGTAAATTGCTTCACAAGAATGAAAAAAATATTCCTTGGAGAATATTCCACTATTTATCTTTTCTGATGTTTTAGTTTCAATTGTGAATATTGCAGATGGCTAGAAATGTGTTTTTTCCCCTTTATTTGTGCATAACTGTAACAATATTACTGAAGAAAAAAAGACAAGTAAATTGATAGAGGCCCTGGTTTACTATAAAGAATAGATGTAAAATAAGTATCTAGTAACATACCAGTCTTAAATATGTGCTTTTATAGTGCCAGCCTATTTACTTGAGCTGCATGTTTGTGCTTCTGCAGATATGCTTATAATTGTGGTTGGTAGGACTTTAGCTTATTGGACTTAGGTGTTTGTATTCTCCACAATTTACTGGAAGACCTTATGCACAATAATAAAGGTATGTCTCTTACTGCCATCCACTGGTGCACAGAGATCTGTCCTACACATATTTACTAAAGTTCTTCAAATGTTTTCCTGATAGTGTTTATTAATTTAGAATGCCCTGTGTTGTAGCTCCTATGCAGGTTCCAAATAAGTGGCACAGATGGATCATCATTGTTATTTTGTAAACAAGGCTTGATCTAGCCTGTCTAATGTGGGGGTGCAGTAAAAAATGTTAGGGGGCAGAAAAAGGGAGGTAAGCATGGCAGTGTACAGGGGGTAAGAAGGGCAGAGAATAGGGTCAGAAGTTCAAAAAAGGACTAGTTTCCATGCTTAGGATTTTATATATATGCACTAAAGCAAGAATGCTGCCTCCCCATAAACATCCACAATGTGGAGTATAATTGGAAGGTTCTAAAGGTTGGGGTAGGTGGCGCTGTCTTTAAATATTGCTAATGACCAGTAATTAAGTGCTAATCAGAAACATATTTTGTGGTACAAGTTGTGTAACTAAATAGAAAAATAAAAAAAATATAAAAAAAATAAAGTATAAAAAATCAAAATATATTCAAAAATTATATAAGTGATAGACAACATGTACTCTCTTAACACATCATGCCCACAATAAATACTTAACCACAACCTTCATTTCATATAAATGTAAAAAGTGTAGTAAAAAACATATATTCAAACATATAGTTCATGTAAAAATTCATATATGCAAAAATGCAATATCCAAAAAGTGTCCTGCAAATTCCAAAGTGACTTGTGCAAATAGATTGTGCAAAAAACTTTTCCTTGTGTGAATTGGTGGTTCCACTGGTGCTCCCCTCATGTGTCCTCACTCACCGGAGAGCGCCACCCCTGCAGGCTCTCCCGTAGTCCCCTGTAGACTTGTGCTCTTTAACCACAGATCCTCCTATGGACTGCGCTCCTGCTTGCAGTCAGTTTTTCTTTCAGTGTCGCAGTAACTGCACTTTCCTAACATAATATTTGCAGAATTTACAGTATAATCACATGTGATGTATGTCTAGGGAGGGGATCAGCAGGAACTCACCCACCAATTCACAAAAGGAAAAGTTTTTTTGCACAATCTATTTGCACAAGTCCCTTTGGAATTTTCAGGACACTTTTTGGATATTTTTTTATATTTTATTTTTCTATTTAGTTACACAACTTGTACCACAAAATATTTTTCCGATTAGCACTTAGCACTTTATTGATTCAAAAGTAAATTTGTTTAGCAATTTAATTACTGGTCATTAGCAATATTTAAAGACAGCACCACCTACCCCAAACTTTAGGGTCAGAAGTTTTCATTGCAGTATACAGAGGCCATTCGTTCATAGGTCAGTGTACAGGGGTCAGCGGGGTTGAGGACAGGGGTCATCTCACAGATACACAAACCTCAGAATAAAGAATTATTTTTAAATATTTAAACGTTTACTTCACATATGCTTTTCTGCACAAAAAAAGTGATTTTTGTCTGACTGAGCCCACCTTAAAGTAGAAGTTTATTAAAACCAGCAACTGTTGGGACAATGGCACTTTGGTCAGGACTATGTAATGTATACCACAATGTTTAGAGTACAGGGGTCAGGAGTAAGTAACATATAAAACAACATAAAGAGTGCAGCACCAGGATAAGCCCACCTGTTCACATCAGAATCCCACTTACATCAAGAATAGTCCCCAGAATCCCCCCTCTACATTAGAGTCCTCCCCTTACATCAGGGTACCAAAAGTCCCCCCCACATCAGGGTGTCCAGAGTTACCCCCCTTACATCAGGGTCCAAAGAGTTACCCCCCCAACATCAGAGTCCCTAGAGTCCCCCCTTACATTTAAGTGGTAGTAAAGTGTCACAAACAAAATCCCCCCTGCAAGTTAAGGGCATTATGTGCTAGTATGCATTGCATAAGGTATGCATAAAGTAAGAGACTTACCTTAAAATTAAACCCTCTGGCAGCGTGCTATCACTGCTGACTTTCACGTACACCCAGTCTTCCTTATGGGCTTGCAGGTTCTGGCCATTTGAATGGCCTAGCCATGATACTACCACTCCAGTACATGTGCATGGGAACCATAGCCATGGCACAGCACTTTGAAGGGATAATATGCCGTCCCTTCAGAGCACAGTGCACATGTACCGGTGACGTAATGTTTAGGAGATATTCCTTGTACCTACAGGTAAGCTTTGCTGGAGGTAGGAGTGGGGGGGGCTGAAGGCTTTGGGGGGGCACAACCAAAATCTGAGGGGGCCATGTCTGTAAAGCTTTTTTTTGAGGACGAAGGCATGTTTTAACAAAAACACATTTTAAGGGCCATAAATAGAGAATAGTACATAAAAGCAGCACTGAAACACATGTGTATTAAACAGAAAGCAAAGCACAGTATAAAACAACATGAAACTTCATCTAGCGGTGACTAGCCAGTATAATAATTATCAACATGGACCCCCTAAAGAATGATTAAAGGCAAACTGAGGATCATTGGAAAGAGTTCTACAAGTAGATCATCACTTTTTTTATAACAATCTGTTGCTGTATTTACTTTCTTAGCTGCAGTAAGACAGCAATGAATACATTTTTTACAAAGCGTGACAAAATGACAAAAATTATGCCCTGTGTGTGACTCTCAAATAGAGTTGAGCGAACCTCTGGAAGTTCAGGTTCTGCTGGTCCGGCCGAACTTTGGGACAAAGTCCGGGTTCGGGTCCGGACAGAACCCGAACGTTCGCACGGACCCCGAACCCCATTTAAATCAATGGGGACCCGAACTTTTAGGCACAAAAATGGCTGTAACAAAGTCCTGGAAAGCCCTAGAGGGCTGCAAAAGGAAGTTAAATGGGGGTAAGAGTAGGGCAAGTGCCCAAAAAAAAAATGGGGATAGGGAAAATAAATTAAAATCAAATAAAAAAATGGGAAGGGGGTGGATGTGGAGTAGGAGCCTAGAGGTTGACTAGGTCGTGACCGTGGCAGTGTAGGTGGAAGTGGCGGTGGTAGAGGAGTAGGAGGAGGTAGCCAACGTGGTATTTTTTTTTTTTTGTATTGAGGCCTATTCAAAAAAAACAAGTATATGAATGGCTGTGTGAGTCCGGTCTAAATGTTTATTCTGCACAAGGTACAGACAAGTCTTGTGGGATCCATGCCTGATTCATTTTAATAAAGGTTAGCTTGTCCACGTTGGATGTGGACAAACGGCTCCGCTTGTCTGTGATAACGCCCCCTACCGTGCTAAACACACATTCCGACAATACACTGGCTGCAGGGCAGGCCAGCACCTCCAAGGCATAAAGGGCAAGCTCAGGCCATGTGGCCAATTTGGAGACCCAGAAGTTGAATGGGGCAGACCCATCAGTCAGTACGTGTAGGCATGTGCACACATACTCTTGCACCATGTTGCTGAAATGCTGCCTCCTGCTAAGACGTTGTCTATCAGCTGGTTGTGCTGTTTGTTGTGGCGGGCTGCTGACAAAGCTTTGCCACATTTCAGCCATGCTAACCCTGCTTTCTGAGGTGCTGGCGGTGGCACAGCTGCGTTGGTGGCCTCTTCCTCCTCCTCCTCTGCCTTCGCCTTGTGCTTCCGCTGAGCCCCCTGTGTCATTTGGGAATGCCCTCAGCAGCGCCTCTACCAGTGTGCGCTTGTAGTCGCACATCTTCCTCTCACGCTCCAGTGAGGGAATTAAGGACGGCACGTTGTCCTTGTAACGGGGATCCAGCAGGGTGGCCACCCAGTAATCAGAGGAAGTTACAATGTAGGCAACTCGGCTGTCCTCTGTGGGAGGTATATCATCTGTGTCCTCTGTATCCCCCCAGCCACGCTCCAGTGATGCCCATGAGCTGCATTGGGTGCCACCCTGCTGCAATTCCTCCTCCTCCTCCTCATCTTCCTCGTCCTCCTCGTCCTCCAGAACTGTGCCCTGGCTTGAATATTTTGGACCTGGCCTATGCTGGTGCAGGAACCCACCCTCCGAGCCACTTGCTAATGACTGGCCTGATAACCGTGGAAATGACCCCTCTTCCTCC
>BLSH010350970.1:21337-32238 GCA_018402905.1 Glandirana rugosa
GATATTACATTCTGACTGGTGGTTTTTTGGAAATGGACAAATAACTTCGTTTATAAATTAACCGTGTCTAGTCAGGTTTTAATGTCGAGGTTCGTAGTCCACAGTGTATATTATATTTTCTGTAAGGTATCACGAGAGGCAGTATATTTTGTGTTAAGTAAATTTTTAGTAACGTGCATCTGTACAGGTTGACGTGAGGAACTCTCATCACAACTCGCTTGGGCCTGGCATTGCAAACCCAGGCATGGGTTGAAAGCCCACAGGCCCTGGGCCTGGGCTTATGCCTGTAAAGTTTTTTGCAAACCCAAGTCCAGGCCCCAAGACCATAAAATGAGGTTTCTAAGGGCAAACCAGTGAAACGCTTGTTGATTGGCTGCCCTGCAGCTTCTCAACACGTGGAGTAAAATACCAGAACCCCGGACCTGAACCCAAACGTTTTTTGAAATGTCCGTATTCGGGTCCGGGTCCCGGACACCCGAAAGTTGGGTACGGACCCAAACGTTACGGTCCGGGTTCGCTCAACACTACTCTCAAGGAGTGCAGTTGGACATGTCTACGTGCAATGATTTTTAAATGAATTGTGTTTTATATGACGGAGAGCACTATGGAATGTCTTTTATATTATATGTGACACCTGATGCTTGGAGCTGTAATTTTGGACTGATCTGTGCCAATTAAATATTTGCTTCAATAAACAGGTAAAGGTTTTTTGGTGGTCAGTCTTACATTATAGAGTCTCTAATTAATATCTCAGGGCTGTCAATAAAACCAGAGTGTAAAGTAACATAATATTAAATTCAGCGTTTATGTAATCAATAAATATTCAGACATGACCCTTATTACACTTGGAGAAGTGAGCATAGTGAGACCATGCAGTTATAGAGTTACCCGTCACGTTAGTCATCTTTTAATGTGGTGGAACATTCCATAAAGCTATTTTTCTAATTTGACCACAAAACGTTTTTCTTCAAGATAGCTGGGTGAACTAATGCATGGCAAACTTTGAAGTGTTTTTTTATGTTTTGCTTTGTAAATATGGGCAGCTACTGTGCAACATTCCTATGGTAAGCAGTGTATTTGAAGACAAACATTTTTGGTGACAATATTTTATTGGCTTAAATAACCACTGTTTTAAGGCACTGTTTAATTAAGCTAAGGCTGTTTTACATGCACTTCTTGATGAGACTGGGCAGCTGCCAAGAAAGTAGAGTGAAGGTGGAGAGCACAGCTCTAAATATTTATAAATGTTTTCACACAAAATTCACTTGTAATTTAATTTTTGACAATGCTGGGTACCAAATTTTCAGTTACTGCTGGGCCCAGTCATTATTGTTACGGCTAGGCACTGTAATTACAGTTAGTGGTTTTTGGAGACAGCTGGGGGATTTTGATTACTATTACTGATAACAGAATTCCTGAATCTGCTGGTGCATAGTAATTTGTGATACTGCTGGAGTTTCCTGATTCTTCTGAGAGACAGCTATTTCTGTTACTGTTGGGGTGCTACAATCACTGATTCCTGATACTACTGGGGCACAATGATTTCTGATATTGTAGGGTACTGCAATTACTAATTTCTGACACTTCTGGGGTATGGTAATAACCAACTTTTGAGACTTCTGGGACACTGTTTTTTTTTTTTTGCCTTCCTTTGGATCAACTGTGGGTATTGGATTGTGAATACGGAGGTTTTCTATTTGAGGGTGTTAGTTTTCTTTTAATTTTTTTTTTCTGTTGGTTGAATTGGATAGACTTGTGTCTTTTTTCAACCAAATTAACTATGCAACTACATAACTGTGATGATTAGTACTGCTGGGCACTGCATTTTCTAAAATAAAAAAAAATATATATTCCAACAAACTGGAGTCAACCTTGTCTTTCAAGAGTTGTAATTCATAAATACCCCTATGCATGGGCCGAGAAAAGTATCACTTACTATAGAATTCAACTTACAAGATCTGTCTCATCTCTATTTCAAGCAAACTATACCCAATATTTACATGATCTCTTACGAGAACTTGACCAATTTACAAAGCTCATGCTATCTTGGCCAGGGTGACTAGCTACATTTAAAATGCTCAAGCTACCTCAAATCCTGTACCTATTCAGATCATTACCAATCCTGTTTCCTGCTTCCTACTTCAAAACACTACAATCCTACCTAAAAAGCTTTTGTGCAAAAGAAATGAGCCAGGTGTGCACACAATAAGCTAATAAGGCACACATCAGTAGGAAGTACATGGTATGTAGACTTCAGAGATTATTATTATGCTGCTATTTTAGCACAACTCACAACTTGGTTTTCACCCTATTTACTTATGGAAAGATATTGAATCATCACAAGTTCTCAGTCACAACCTCTACAACTGGTTGATCAGCGTACTCTGGGTGAAAGTCAAGGATAAAAATATCCCTCACACACTCTTAGCCTCAGTGCTAGCCTTCTATCATTTTCTCCAAAATGCACCCCTGGGCAGGAACCCATACCAAATGCCCAAATGCCCATCCCAATCAAAAGGCTAGAAACACTTATCCTCAATATATCCCTTTACACTTGGTCATCCACAGGCATTACTCAAGTGTCCAATCTATATTCTTAATATGTGCCACCTGGTATTTGGGACTTTAACAGCAAGGACAAATTATATATATATATATATATATATATAAAAAGGACAATTTTTTATTTAATGTACTGATTAAAAATAGGTATACATCATTGTTTAAAGACAAGACAATGACATATTAAAAACATTTCATGTGAAGATTTGAAGCAAAGAAAAAGACCCTTTCCAAAGGCCCGACACATTTCAGGAACATGTCTTTTCTTCAGGGGCAATGCTGTAGAGAAGTTTTTCTATAATAGAGTATGAAAGAGTTTTTAGGAACATTTCCAAATGCATTACATCATAAGGGCAATGTCCTACGTTGCTACAAGGTACCTTTATGATGGTTCAAAACAAGCATATCACATGAACAATAAAGCACCACTGCATGGATTCCAGCGATGCTGTTAGTTGCACCCCACAAGGTATCCCCCTGAAATAATCATGGAGGATCGCACCGCTGTGCCCGGAATGCTTCACACAAAATTCTCAAAATCAGGATCCGACCGACCAGATCTCAAAAGCAGGGGAAGTATTTGTAGTATAAATGGATGTAGGAGAAAGCAAATACAAGAGTTCTTCTGTGTGAGAAGAAACGTTCACAATCAAAAAGAGAAGGCAGATAATATATTTTTAATAAGCGGGGTAAAAAATTGATTATATAAATAATTAATCATTGTCAGGCATTGTGGAACATATGTTGGGACAGTATAGCCCACATGGCCATAGTATGGGCAAAATATGTACTTACAAAGGAGGATCCCATATTGCAAGAGTGTTATAAATTGCACAAAATGTCCTAATGTTAACAATGGAGAGAGGGGCATAACGTCTCTCCAGTCCTCCAAGGTACATGCTTAACTCACCCTAGGAACAAGCCCAATAATAAAAGTATAATTGACCAGTGGCATCTGCCTTTAGGGGCGAGAAAATCGCCCACTTACCCTAAGAGGTAAATCCGCGGTGTGCACTCTGTCAATCCATGCACAGGAAATGGCGGCGTCTCATTCATTGAGCCCTATGCCATAAAAAGACGCCCACGCATGTGCAATGAAATCTCAAACGTGTCTCCCTTGCGTGCCGGGTCATAGAATATGACGCGGATCCCGTCCAGTGTGGGATATACTACTGGTTGGTAATGAGCATGCGCGACCGGGCCAAACTGATTTCCTGAAGGGGGAGTGCAAGGCCACCCCCCTGTGCATGTCATGGGAGGAAGTCATGCACGCCCCCTGCACTAACGCACAAATGAGTGGCAACAAACCAGAAAAAGGGGCGGATTCCCAGAAAAGTCCAAGAAACCCACATATCCAGTCGGCCCCATAGGACCAGCCCCTCACACTGAAGTGTGGGGAGCCTTTGTGTGCCAGACAGAAGCATCCTGGGCACAAGCCATGCGGTGAGGCTCCCTCTGGTATAGCAGTGGTGGTATTGCACAAAGATTACTTTAACAACTCATTGGCATATAAAAGAAAACAGGCACATTGATAGATCATAGAGTTTAAAAGGGAAAAAAAGGAACATAAGCAGATATCAAAACACAGCTATCAAAACACAGCAGCACTAAAAAGGCAAAGAATGAATAATTATCCCAATGATTTATGTAAATTGGCATGGGGATTTAATTAGTCTAAATAATAGGCCAAAATATTTCAAATGGACACTGGCCCATAGAGACAAAAACTGCATAGATGGACAGACGGGTGTGGAAATGGACATATGGGGAAACTCATAAAAATAGTATGTTTATATCTCCCTGCTGCCAGCCAAAGATCCGTAGACAGACCAGAATGTATGTCTCATATATAGTCAGGTGGTGTTATTGCAAATGTTACTCTTTTTCACAGCCTCCAGATGAGAAGCCTTCTAAAAAAGGATGGAAGCTTAGTTGGTTGTTGAGGCCCGGGGGCACTGTGGCCCCGAGCTCTTCAATCCAACGTGCTTCTCGTTCAGGCATGTTCTTTCACAGTCACATAGGGACGATAAGAAACTCCACTAATTTATCACCACAGCACTTGAGTTTGTGTTGACCCACAACACCTTTGCTTTTGATGGTTCCCACTTCCTCCAGGTACAGGGTGTAGCAATGGGCATATGTTGTACGTCCTCCTATGCCCATCTGTACCTGGGGGACTGGGAACGTACCCTCTTGTCAGATGACACTTTGTCATCACTAATCTGCCATATTACAGTTTGATTCAGGTATATTGATGACATATTGTTAATATGGGAGGGCTCTTTGGAGGCACTCTGAGTATATCTCTTAGCCATGAACAAGAATAACTTTAACCTAAGCTTCACAATAACACATGGTGAGACGGTAATCACATTTCTTGATGTAACAATTTCAATAAATGTAGATGGTAGCCTGTCCAGTGGGCTGTATCAGAAGCCCACTGCAGGGAATAGCATACTACATGCTACAAGTGCACATCCTAAAACCCTTGTCCAATCAATCCCCTATAGCTAACATTTGAGGCTTAGGAGGAACTGCTCGGATGAGGACACCTTTCTCTCAGAGGCCAATCAGCTCAGAGAAAGATTGCTTAGACGTGGCTACTCCCATACATGTCTCAAAAGAGCCTTCAGGCGAGGAACAAAATAGACAGAGCCTATTGTCTTCAAACAAAAAAGAAAATAAACCACAGATAACCAGAATCATTACAAGGTATAATAATCAACATCAGGCAGTGAAACGCATCATAGAAAAATACTGGCACCTACTCTTGGTTGATCCCATATTGAAATCCTGTATACCAGCTGTTCCGGTCATTATTTACTGGAGAGCTAGGTCTCTCAAAGACCAGTTAATACAGAATGAATTCACTGGGTCTTTGAGAACAGACCCATGTAAATGGTTGGGCACCTTCACGTGCAGAGAATACCCATACTGTCAATACATGAACACATGCACACATGTATTTCTACCAAATGGCCGCAGATACAATCCCAAACATTTCGCAAACTGCAAAACCAATGGTGTTGTGTACTTACTCACATGCCAATGCAGCAGTTTCTATGTTGGCAACCCCAAGCTGGAATTCTGGAGACGAGCCTACCGCCATATCACATGTATGGAGTCGGCCAATCCAGACTTCCTGTTTGGTAGGCATGTGAGGGGCCATCATGCAGGTCACTGTCCCCAATTCCATTTCCTTATTCTCAACCGAGTACATCCAAGTGTGAGAGGAGGGGACTGGAATAAATTGTTATTTCAAGGGGAAGCACGTTGGATTGAAGAGCTCAGTGCCACAGTGCCCCTGGGCCTCAACAACCAACTAAGCTTCCATCCTTTTTTAGAAGGCTTCTCATCTGGAGGCTGTAAAAAAGAGTAAGATTTGCAATAACACCACTTGACTGTATGTGAGACATATATTCTGGTCTGTCTATGGATCTTTGGCTGGCAGCAGGCAGATATAAACATACTATTTTTATGAGTGCCCACATGTCCATTTCGCACAACCCAAAGAAACGCCGCTCTAGCAGGTAAAGCCAAATAATGAGATAAAGATAGGCACACCTAGTCCAGGTGCTCTGACTCAGGATGTTCCTCCCACATCCAGACTTGAAATAAACATGTAGAAAACCTGGAGAGCCGGCACTTCTGGAAACCCAGTCTTAAATGTTTATTTTAAATGACCATACATAAAAGAATACACAGACGCTTTTCGGCGTGAGCCTTGTTCACAGCATATCCAAGGAATAATCACAGAACATACATATATATATAGAAAGATACAAGAATGACATAATCTTCTCCCACCAATCAAACAGCATTATTAATCATGGCAGATAGACTGCACCTTCGTGAATATATAGTCTCGGGGGAACCGATACATCTTATACTAACAAGATAAAAACATATAGATACATATAAGTATTCATCAAATAAGAAAAGGATCTATAAATGTAGCTATGAAACATAATATTTTGGATAATCGCAGCTGCATGATTTCTATTGCAAAAACAAATCCACATCATATCTGAATTCATAAACTGTGGAATTCTTGTACAGAGGTTGAAAAGCCACCAAACCTCATACTCCAAGAGCTTGTGTTGTATATCACCTCCTCAGGGTGGACTCTCAACCTTCTGTAAACCATAGAATGTAAAGGATAACATATTTCCAGAGTGGACATATTTAAAATGTTTTGAGACATTGGACAAGCCCTTATCTGACATATATGAGGCACCATGATAGTGCTTGCTTACCCTAGTCCTTAAAGGGCTTTTTGTGCAGCCAACATATTGTAACTGACACGAAAAACATTCTATTGCGTACACCACATTAGTCGTGCCCCAGCTAGTAGTCTCATAAAATAAATTTTTTGTCAGTAGCGCATTAGCGCACCATATGAGATTTTTTTTGTTTCCTGCAGAACCTACATATATTTCTTCTACAGGGATAAGACCCTGTAGTATGAAGCCATGTGGCTCTATGTTTCTCTGATTGGAAAAAAAACTGAGAGAAAGAATGTCCCCCAAAGTACTGGCACATCTATTTGAGAACCTACAACCTGCTTTAATAATCAAAATGAGGTCCTTATCTGTAGACAAAATTGGAAGATGTTTACATACAATGTTCACAACTTGATTATATTCACATGAATATGTTGTCACAAACATGATGGAATTGTTTTTCTTAACTCCAGCCTTTTTTTGTGTGTGTTGCAAAAGAGTATCGTGATCCCTGTCTTTGGCTATATCCACAGCTCTATTGATATCCTGTATTTGATACCCTTGTGCCTGCAATCTGGAGGACACTACTTTGCATTCCCTTGTAAAACCATGTAATCTTGAACAGTTCTGTCTAGTTCTAAAAAGTTCTCCTACAGGCACCGATTGTATAGTATGTGATGGGTGGCAGCTAATACCCAGCAACAAGGAATTACCCACACATGGCTTTCGGTAGGTACAAGTACAGACATCCCCTGTGGAACCAGAGGCCTGTAGGGCAATAGCTAAAAAGTTAATTTGCTTCTTTTGTATTTCAAAGCTACACTGTAAATTTAGGGATTGTCATTAGTGTATTCAATGAAAGACATGAAATCTTCATGAGTACCATCCCATATAAGTAACAGGTCGCCTATGTAAGGACCATACCACTTAATATATCTTGCACATGGGTTAGCGGGCAAGAAAATACATCTCTCCTCCCACCAGCCCATGTACAGATTTGCCAATGAGGAGGAACATTTGGCTCCCATGGAAGCAGCTATGCACTGTAAATAAAACACATTGTCAAAAATGAAGAAATTGTGTTTCAATAAAAAAAATCAGCTGTGAGAATAATGCACTCCTTGAGCTCATTACCATAAGAGCTATAATGCATCAGATGATATTTTAATGCTTCCAATGCCAGTTTGTGCGGAATGCACAAATACAAAAACTTAACGTCCATGCTAACCCAGTTAAATTTGGCAGACCACAATACATTTTTTATATTTGCTAAAACAGTTGAGTTGTCCTTAATAAAACCAAGTAGTTTGGTAACCAGGGGCTGTAAATAATGATCCACTCAGTGACCCACTCTCTCAAAAAGCGATCCTATGCCCGCCACAATAGACCACCCCTGATTAGGAGTTTTGTGTAATTTGGGCAAATAATGAAAGACTGGGATCACTGGGTCATCAATCAAAAAGTAATCCACCATTTGGCTTGTTAAGACCCCATGTCACGTCCAATGTCTAACAGGAGGGACAGTTGTTTCCTGAGATCGGCAGTAGGATTCTTAAAAAAAATGCAGTATGTAGATTCATCGCTTAGTTGACGTAAAGCTTCAGTTTTATAATCTGCCGAGTCCAAGACCATAAATGATCCCCCTTTGTCAGCTTGTCTCGCTATCACATTATTCTGGGATTTTAACGTTTTGATAGAAGCCCTCTCTGCTTTAGTAAGATTGTATTTAGTAAACTGAGATGATCTATTTGTTTTGTCTTGAAGTAAAACTAAATCTTGTTCAACAAGTGTCTGAAACATATCAATAGCTGCACTCCGTGTATGAGCCAGATAAAAATAGTGATTACTGCCATGTGTACTAGATGCTGCTGCACCATGTAGTCCGCCTGGTGTCTCTGACTGCAAGTTCTCCAAGGTGGATTGAATAATCAATCCTAAAAGTCAAAAGTATTTGGACCATTGTATCACCCTGGGGAACAGCATATGGAGAGATGGTCTGTTCAGGCTCTGCAGAAAAATGTTTTTTAAAACCACATTACAGACAAAATGATTAACATCAAGCAAAGTTGAAAAAATATCAAAATGTGATGTGGGAGAAAAAGAAAGCCCTTTAGAGAGAAGAAACAGCGGCATCAGAAAAATCTACACTAGACTGGTCAACAACTTAAGGTACATGATCAAAGTTTGAGTCAGTTATCACCTGTGTTGTTATTACTTGTTCCTCGTTTGTCAGGGGTGATTCCGTCTTACGGTTACCCCGCCATCCCTGTCTTGTTTTTCTTTTGCCTTTTTCTTTCTGCTGGCTGCTGGTGTCTGTGGATAGTTTGTTGACGTTGATGGAATCGATCCATCTAAATCTCTAGAGAACACAGATGAAGTTGAGCTCCGAGAGCTAGTCGAGGTTCTTTCTTCCACTGCATCGGATACTTCTGACTGAGAATCAGATTGCTCTGGGGAGCTAAAGCTAATAGGTCCAATTGCTTATTTGATGAATACATATATGTATCTATTTGTTTTTATCTTGTTAGTATAAGATGTATCAGTTCCCCAGGGACTATATATTCACAAAGGTGCTGTCTATCTGCTGTGATTAATTATGCTGCTTGATTGGTGGGAGAAGATGACATCATTCTTGTATCTTTATATACAGTTGTAAGCAAAAGTTTAGGAACCCCTGGCAATTTCCATGATTGTCATTTATAAATATTTGGGTGCTTGGATCAGCAATTTCATTTTGATCTATCAAATAACTGAAGGACACAGTAATATTTCAGTAGTGAAATGAGGTTTATTGGATTAACAGAAAATGTGCAATATGCATCAAAACTAAATTAGACATGTGCATAAATTTGGGCACCCTTGTCATTTTGTTGATTTAAATACCTGTAACTACTTAGCACTGATTAATAGGAACACACAATTGGTTTGGTGAGCTCATTAAGCCTTGAACTTCATAGACAGGTGCATCCAATCATGAGAAAAGGTATTTAAGGTGGCCAATTGCAAGTTGTTGTTCTCTTTGACTCTCCTCTGAAGAGTGACAACATGGGGGCCTCAAAACAGCTCTCAAATGACCTGAAAACAAAGATTGTTCTACATTATGGTTTAGGGGAAGGCTACAAAAAGTTATCGCAGAGATATAAGCTGTCAGTGTCCACTGTGAGGAACATAGTGAGTAAATGGAAGACCACAAGCACAGTTCTTGTTAAGGCCAAAAGTGGCAGGCCACATAAAATATTGGAGAGGCAAAGGTGAAGGATGGTGAGAACGGTGGTGAAATGTTTTTATTATGTCATTGTCAAGTCTTTAAATGGTGACAGGGCCGTAGATAATTTTTTGTTCTGGGGGGGGTTCAGCAGCAGATACTAAGTAAAAGTCTTCTTAAATAAAATAAATTGTGCCAAATTCATAAAGATTGGAAAAAGGATTGCATGGTTGTTTTGAACCACGCAATCCAGTGCAGGCAAATGCAATGCATTTGCAACGTGTGTTTGGGGTGTCGATAAGATTGCACTGACATTCCAAATATAGGTTGCAAACGCAGTGCATTTGCCTGCACTGGATTGCGTGGTACAAAACAACCATGCAATCCGGTTGCAGTGCAATTCCAAAATTGATCCATGCACAACTTTGGTGTGATCTGAGCCTATTCAAAATAAATGGGCCCAACTCGCACTGCCCTGAAGCGCATGTGAATTAAACAGGAATGTGGAGTGGTTCCTGTATGATTCATATGTAGATCATATTGTGAACTGAGGCTTAATCATTCCAGCCTGGCTCTGGCAGCCATGTTGTGGTACTCAGTGCTGAGTCAGAGAGCTGAGGGGTAACCCAGTGAGCACCACAGTATGGCTGCCAGTGCTAGGCTGGACTGTCCGTAACACAACAGCAATGGAAAACTCAGCCCAGACTCAGTCAATGTAATTAACCACTTGAATGACTAGGCTTATTCTGACATTCTCTCTTACATGTAAAAATCTGTATTTTTATGCTAGACCCCCAAACATTATATCTTTTTTAGCAGAGACCCTAGAGAATAAAATGGTGGTCGTTGCAATTTTTGTATATCATACGGTGTTTGCACAGCGGGTTTTCTAAACACAATTTTTTGGGAAA
>BLSH010350970.1:72678-83301 GCA_018402905.1 Glandirana rugosa
GACTACTCCATCCGTCAACCCTTCCACCTACTTAGTGGAGAAACTGCTACACAAGACCCCACAGGTTGGAGTAGGAACGGAACCGCCCCGAAGGACTATAGCTTCACTACCATCCACCGGGCGACCCCAAACCCCCTCATGACAGGTAGAAACTTCTTAGTAACTAATTTCATCCCAGGTAAAGGCACCGCTCTCAGGGGAAAACTTCCCTACACCATACTACTCCCGAAGACAGGGCATGCCAACATCATCGACGCAATAGGACCAAGGAAGCCGGACGTCCGACCTTGTATATCCGACACTCAAAGACATATCCAGATAGAAGGAAAGAAAACGACCGGTTTATTGCGCCACACAGCCAGATACGGATCCTATTTGGGACCTTTATTCTACTGCAATAAATACTACAACATAACACCCCACTCCCACCCCCACCAACAAATTTTACATTAATCGGTGGATGGCCAGGAGATGAAATGGCCTCTCTACCCTAAGCTCAACACGCCATTGCGGGCCGCACAAAGTGATCCCAACAGTTCGCAACCAGACACTGAGCAAATATCTGCTTACGCTCACGTTTTAGATGGCCAGCAAAAGAAAGGAAGATAGACCTATACAGAAACTCACAGCCTATATGTTCCAGCCTGCAGGCCGAAGGAACCAGGATAACGCAGCTACTACAACCGTACGGGACAGAAGCCCTCATCATACCACATCCCTTCAAAAGGGGACTCTCGCCACGGAAATGGACCCTACTTTAATCAATGATTCTTCAAAGATGGACAGTACTCCCCCAAACCCCAGCGGGCCACCTACCATCACTTCGATATCAGGAAGCCCCGCCAAGGCAAGGATGAGGTTGGACACCCCAGAACACATCGTCAAAGAGGTGATTCATCCACCTTCCCAACTGCCTACCTCTATCAACAGGGGAGATGCCATAACTCTATTCCCGACCACCAACCAACCAGTAATGGATACCCTGCTTAAGGAAATGTTAGTATCCTTGAGGAACACGATACAAGCTGACATGGTCTCCATGATGCACCAATTTAAAAACGAACTGTCCTCTATTAATAACAGAGTATCCATTGGGGAAAACCAGCTGGTCGCTTGTTCCCCCACGGTCAACGACCTGATCAACACCCATAACGAGCACAAAGATGAACATGAATGGATAAAGGACAAGCTGGCAGACCTCGAAGACAGGTCTCGCCTGAATAATTTAAAAATCCGGGGCGTATCGGAAGAAGTACAAAACCAGGACCTAACTACATATGTCCGCACCTTAATCAAGACCGTGTGCCCGGAAGTCAAAAACATAGAATTGGTCGTTGACCGAGCCCACAGGCTCCCCAAACCATCTCACCTACCGAACTCCACTCCACAGGATGTAATATTCCGAGTCCATTTTTACCATGTAAAATCTCAATTTATGACAAAGGCCCGTACTTTGGGGACATTGCCTGACCCGTACTCTCATCTTCAGATATTTGCAGATCTATCCCAGCATACACTGCAGAAGCGTAGACAGTTCAATACTATTACAAAGGCTCTTCGGAACCACAAGCTGATATACCAATGGGTGAACCCAGCAAAAATTCTGGTTACCCATCAGAACGCCAAGTATCTCATCACATCTCTTAACGATGGCCTGCAGCAGCTACGAGCGTGGGGAATCGTTCCAGAAGTTGAGGACCAGGATACCACTCACCACGTTGCTGGTCTTACGCCAGCTACTAATCCCCTACCACCGCGCACAACCCATAAGCATCGCCCACGCTGACATGAGTTGCGACACAAGCAACTACCATGGCTCGGAACGGTGTCAAGAGCTCCAGGTCACCTCAACCTTTTAGCCCAAAGTTTGCGCTTGTTTTACATTTTGTGTTTCTCTTTTTCCTTTTGGCTCTGCTTTTCTTTTTTTTTTTTCCGTTCACATCAGTTTGCTCCGGTAATCCAATCCTGTATAGGAACCACTGATCGCAGTGAACTATGGGTATAAAACTGCTATCCATTAATGCTAAAGGGCTTAATCACCCTGCAAAAAGAGCCTCTCTTTGGAAACTTGCAATTCAAACCAACTGCGACGTCCTGTGTGTACAGGAGACTCATTTTCGTGCCTCACACCACCCGGACTGTAAGCATAAGCTTTTTCCTCAAAACTTCATTGCTTGTGCCTCAGCAAAAAAATGCGGAGTACTTCTAGCTGTTAAACATACAATATCTTTCAAGCTCATAGCGAACCAATCGGATGAAAATGGACGCTACATTATTCTAATCTGCTCCCTGAATGACACCATATATACTATTGTGAACGTTTATGCACCAAACGCCCATCAAATACGCTATCTTCGAAAACTCCACAAGAAGATCTCCAAAGTGCAACAAGGACCCCTAATTTGGTGCGGAGACTTCAACACCATCGCTGATCCGGACCTTGATTCTACAAACCCACTCATAAGAAGATCCTCAACCCTCTGCTTAGAGACTTACGACTCTTCGATATTTGGCGTTGTGAACATGCCGAGGAAAAGGACTTCACATTTCACTCACAATGCCCCAATTGCTATTCACGCATAGACTTCTTCTTGACAGATCAGTGGCTCTTGCAAAAAGTATTGACATCCACTATAATGACTGCTACATGGTCAGACCATGCACCAATCTGCATTACTATTGAAGACCGACCCTGTCCCAACCCAACTTTTGTATGGAGGCTGAACCCTTACTTATTACAAGCAGCCCCATTCTACCAAGTGTTGCAGGACTCTTTGTCAGATTTTTTTTCTATCAATAATGGATCGGTTAGTAGCCCGGAGATCTTATGGGCATCACATAAATTGGAGAAACTCATAGGGGAAATACAATCCACGGAAAATACCAACAAACAAAATCCCCAACCTGCGCTTAAAATCAAACTAGGGCGCCTCCGCTTAGATCTCAGGAACCTGCTCCCAACCAAACACGAATCACAACAAAGAAAGCTTAAAATTACCTTTTTTGCATCTGGAAACAAAACAGGTAAACTTTTATCCTATTTGACTAAGGCGCAGAGACTGAGATCGAGCATACCCTATTTGTACCACCCAACGTCTGGCAAACGCCTGACTAACCCCCAAGAAATTGCAGACGCTTTTAGCTCCTACTACGGGACCCCCCTGTACACCAACCCACACTAGCTGATATCCAAAACTTTTTAGACAGCATTAACCTTCCGCAACATTCAAAGGTCCAATTGGACGAGCTCAACAAACCTTTTATTCACTCAGAACTTGGTAAAGCCATAGACTTTCTGCCCAACAACAAGTCCCCGGGACCAGACGGCATAACAGGGGAATACTATAAAAAATTTAAAGACACATTAATACCCCCGCTTTGTAGGTTCTTCAATGCTGCAGCCTCCTCCTCAACTTTCAGCACAGAATCTTTAAAAGCGTTAATTGTCACCTTGCCGAAGCCAGGGAAGGATACTTCCCTTCCACAAAACTACCGTCCGATATCGCTACTAAACCATGATGTCAAACTTTACGCAAAGCTGTTGGCCATTCGCCTGACGAACATTCTGCCCACTCTGATCAACCCGGACCAGTCCGGCTTTACCAAAGGACGGCAAACGTCGGATGCTACCAGACGAATGATTAATATCCTGCATCATCTAGAAAAGACTCGAACGCCTTCTCTGCTCCTTTCTTTGGACGCGGAGAAGGCATTCGATATAGTCTACTGGCCTTATGTTCGTCTAACGCTACAAAAATTTGGCTTTCATGGACACATACTCTCCGCCATTATGGCCCTCTACTCTAACCCCTCAGCTCAGGTATACTGCTCTAGCATGATGTCTAAACCATTTCACATTTCAAATGGCACCAGGCAGGGGTGCCCACTATCGCCGTTAATCTTCAATTTGGCTATGGAGCCCATGGTGGAGAGGGTGCGTTCTAACCCCAAAATCAGTGGCACCAGCATAGGCCATAGGACCCACAAAATCAACTTGTTTGCGGACAATGTTATTTTAGCGCTGTCAGATCCCCTTCCCTCCCTGGCTTTGGTTCAACAAGTACTGTCCGACTATACCAAAGTCTCTTACTATAAAGCAAATGTAACTAAATCTTTTATCTTAGATATCAATATCCCCCAGACTCTCAAAGCCATGATTCAAAATCAATATTCATATAAATGGGCAGACAGCTCCATTACCTACCTGGGAATCGAGCTAACCAGAAGTTCCGCAGCACTTTATCAAGCAAATTACTCTCCTGATCTAAAAACCCTACAGGGAGACCTGGATGCACCATCAAAGCCTTTCTTGTCTTGGCTGGGACGCCTGGCACTTTTTAAAATATATAAACTTCCCCAGCTCATTTATGTGTTTAGATCTCTCCCTATCCCGGTCCCTAACTCCTTTTCCTCAACAGCTCAACGTATTCTTGGCCAATTTCTCTGGCAGAGAAAGAGGCCGCGTTGCTCACGGACCATCTTACAAAACCACAAAAATGCAGGGGGAGCAGGATTGATAAACATTAAGGACTACTACATGGCATGCATCCTAGCACAACTTAAGTATTGGATATCGCCTTCTGCCTCCCAACCTTGGTGTGATATAGAAGCCACCTATGTATCCAATAATGACTTAAGCTCTTGGTTGCTGTCCGGCATTACGCATCACACAGCCCCTACGTTAAAAGCCTCCGCTGTAGCTTTCCAATACCTTAGGAACAACACTGACTCGGACACGGCACCCATATACCCTCCCCTTCCCCTGTCTCTACTACAACACCACATCCCCAACCTGCCTATTCACCAATGGACGTCAAGGGGAGTCACTCATATCCAAGACCTATATTCTCAAGGTCTCTTGAAGCCCTTTACGACTCTACAAGAGTCCTACTCTATCCCTGCCTCAGAATACTTTAAGTATATGCAAATGTCACACTGCATGTTAAGAAACCCGACCCTATTAAAACCCCTCCATAAACAAGCTTGGCAATATTTACAGGACGATATCTCTAGGAAAAAAGGAATTTCCTTTTTCTACAATCTCCTACACCACAAACAAAACCTTTACAAAACTTCCCCAATTCTTAAATGGGAAACAGATTTAGATAAATCGTTTACCCCTAACCAATGGTCCATAGCACTTCACCACACCTATAGATCAACAAAATTGGCAAATCTTTGGGAGCTGCACCTTAAAATTATGCTCAGATGGTACGCTACTCCCACCAAAATCCATGCAATGAACCCTACATCCTCCTCATTATGTTGGAGGAATTGCGGAGAACGGGGGTCTCTGTTGCATATTCTTTGGACCTGCCCTAAACTTACAACCCTATGGAAACAAATATTTACCCTGATTTCCACTATTAGCGGAGTACCCGTCTGGAGATCTCCAGAACTTGCGCTCCTACACCTTGGCATAACAGAGGTCCCAGCCAATGCAAAAAAGATCATTGTCAATATTCTGCTACCTGCAAAACTGGCAATAGCTAGGAACTGGCTTTGCCCGAATGTTCCGACCCTAGAAAATATCATATATCTGGTGCAGAATCATATCACTTATGAAACTATGTATGCTAACCCAGAAGGTACAGCGGCACGAAACTCATTGAACTGGTCATTGTGGTACAACTGGTATAACAACAACATGAAAAGCCCATAGGCACTTCCTCCCTCCTTTGAAACCGTGACGGATTAGAGGACGACTTGGAGCTCCTCTGGCCACAGCAGTAGATCCCTATGGGGTGGTCAGATCGAGCTTCATTCTCCTCCCACTAATTCAATTATAAGATGTAGCAAACCAAACTTTAGGCATACTCCTTTATTGTAAAGCCGAGGTTACTGGAACAACAACAAGTCAATACTTCTATTCTACAGTTTCTTTGTAAGTACTTATTATCTTGCGATGCTTTGTACTCTTATAAATATGTTGAGCCGACTAGGCTCGTTTTTTTCTTTCTTTTTGTTGCTTACTGTATGATTTTTGATGTATGTAACTGCAAATTCCAATAAAGCCTTTTAAAACCAAAAACAAAAAAAAAGAACTAGGCGATGATTATAGAACAATAATCTGTCCCTTACAGGACCAGCAGGAACCTTTCCCTTTAGAACTAGGAGATGATTATAGAACAATAATCTGTCCCTTACAGCAACAGAAGGAACCTGACCCTATAGGAGTAGGCGATAATTTTAGAAAAATAATCTGTCCCTTACAGGACCAGCAGGAACCTCTCCCTTTAGAACTAGGAGATGATTATAGAACAAAAATCTGTCCCTTACAGCAACAGCAGGAACCTGACCCTATAGGAGTAGGCAATGATTTTAGAAAAATAATCTGTCCCTTAAAGGGACCAGCAGGAACCTCTCCCTTTAGAACTAGGAGATGATTATAGAACAATAATCTGTCCCTTACAGCAACAGCAGGAACCTGACCCTATAGGAGTAGGCCATGATTTTAGAAAAATAATCTGTCCCTTACAGGACCAGCAGGAACCTCTCCCTTTAGAACTAGGAGATGATTATAGAACAATAATCTGTCCCTTACAGCAACAGCAGGAACCTGACCCTATAGGAGTAGACAATGATTTTAGAAAAAATAATCTTTCCCTTACAGGACCAGCAGGAACCTCTCCCTTTAGAACTAGGAGATGATTATAGAACAATAATCTGTCCCTTACAGCAACAGCAGGAACCTGACCCTATAGGAGTAGGCAATGATTTTAGAAAAATAATCTGTCCCTTACAGCAACAGCAGGATCCTGACCCTATAGGAGTAGGCGATGATTTTAGAACAATAATCTGTCCCTTACAGCAACAGCAGGAACCCGACCCTATAGGAGTAGGTGATGATTTTAGAACAATTATCTGTCCATTACAGCAACAGCAGGAACCTGACCCTATAGAACTAGGAGATGATTTTAGAACAATAATCTGTCCCTCTAAGCAGTAGACTCTACCTAGTCCAGTGAGATAGTTCTATAATGCAGGTTGAGATGTTATTTGATCTGCAATCTGTCCCTAAAAGCACTAGTAGTAGTAATCTCTACCTAGTCCACAATCAGATCGTTCTGCAATGCAGGATGAGATCTGCAATCTGTCCCTCAAAGCAGTAGTAGTAATCTCTACCTAGTCCACAATCAGATCATTCGGTAACACAATCAGATCGTTCGGTAATGCAGGGTGAGATCTGCAATCTGTTCCTCAAAGCAGATCGTTCTGTAATGCAGGATGAGATCTGATATCTGTCCCTCAAAGCAGTAGTAGTAGTAATCTCTACCTAGTCCACAATCAGATCCATGAGATGTTATTATATCTGCAATCTGTCCCTCACAGCCCCGGCAGCATCCTCTCCCTACACTACCCAGAGAGCATGTGACATGCAGCACTAAGTGACTCCAGCTTATAAAGAGGCTGGGTCACATGATGCACTGGCCAATCACAGCCATGTCATTAGTAGGCATGGCTGTAATGGCTTCTAAGGGCAAACCAGTGAAATGCTTGTTGATTGGCTGCCCTGCAGCTATTCAACATGTGTGATCAAATACCCGAACCCAGAACCCAAACCCAAACTTTTTTTCAAATGTCCGGGTTCGGGTCCGGGTCAAGGACACCACAAAGTTCGGTAGGGACCCAAACTTTACAGTTCGGGTACGCTCAACTCTAGTAAATAGCATTGGACCCAAACACAAATCTCTAAGTTGGGGCATGGACGTACGTAGTTCTGACCATATCATAGAGCAGGGATGTACAGGGCTCGTTATACTCATCTCCAGTTCAGACCATCTGCTGTTAGCAAAATGGTTTGACCAAGAAACAACAGCCCTGAGATGGGTGGCGAAGAAGTATTTGATGATGTCTGGGGCGCTTAAACCCCTGTGGGAGCGTAGAGCAAAAACCACTCCACCAGCAATCCGGTGGGCCCCGTTTCTCCATATAAATCTGACAAAGGATCTTTGAATAGATTTAAGTTGTACCATAGGGATATCTATGGGCAGTGTTTCAAAGTAATATATCAATTTTGGAAGCATCAACATCTTAAGGACGTAATCCTATCCAGAAGAGACAGCGGGTGGTCCTCCCATTGCCGCAGAACATGGTTAATCTCTGCAATTAGAGGAGGGTAGTTAGCTTGGTAGAGGGTGGAATAAGATGTGGTGAGATGGATTCCCAAGTATTTGAGGGAAACGGGGCACCAGTGGTAGGAGGAGTTGTTTTGTGGAGTGGTGAGGAGTCGAGGGGGGATGTGTATGGGAAGTGCTTCTGTTTTGGCCGTGCTTACTTTAACCTGAAAGCGTACTGAACTCTGTCAAAAGGGAGTGGAGGTTGGGGAGAGATGTGTGTGGATACATCAATGTCAGCAGGATATCATCAGCGAAAAGAGATAACTTATATTCTCTTTGACGTAAGGATACTCCACATATGTCTGGGTGTGTGCGGATCACTTTAGCTAGGGGTTCTAGGCTAAGTATAAAAAGTAGAGGAGATAAGGGACATCCCTGTCTAGTGCCGTTGCTGAGAGGGAAGGTGGAGGATAGGAAAGAGGATAATTGTACTTGGGAAGTTGGGTTTGAATATAAGGCATTGTGGGCATAGACAAAGGGGCCCGTAAAACCAGAACGTGATGAGGTGGAAAACATATATGGCCAACTAAGCTTATCGAAGGCCTTTTGGGCATCTAGACTGAGGATTAGGGAAGAGTGAGAAGTTTTATCTAGTAGATCTATGAGATCTATTGTGCGCCCGGTGTTATCGCCAGCATGTCTGGAAGGGACGAAGCCGACTTGGTTTTTCTGAATACGTTTGGGAAGAAAGTCTGTTAGCTAAGAGTTTTGTAAAGATCTTGTAGTTCGTATTGAGTAGATCTATGGGTCTGTAATTGTCTGGAATTGTCAGGTTTTTCCCCAGTTTCGGGATTACTGTAATATGAGCGTGCAAAAAGTGGGGGTGAGGGACGGTGCCTTTCATAAAAGAGGCATAGAGGTCAAGAATATAGGGGCTTAAAATGGGGAGAAAGGTTTTATAATAGTTGTATGGTAAACTATCTGAGCCAGGGGATTTGTGAGAGGGTAGGTTCTTAACTAGTAAAGGAGTAAAATGTGAATTGTCTGTGCATAGGGTGTTTGACCATCCAGATGTCTAGGAATTTGTGTGCCTTCATTCGTTTACGAAAGGAGGTAGATAGGTGATCAGCTTTGGCAGATGGGGTAAATGGAGTGAGCGTACGTCTGTCTCCTCTGGGGGACATAGGCATGTTAAAATCTCCACTTATTATCATAAATGGCTGCGAAAAACATTCCAGTTCCTCAAATAACTTAGTGAGGAATGTGATTTGTCCCACATTAGGGGCATAAACGTTCACAAGGGTGAATGCGGTGGAGAGGTAGTCACAGTCCAGAAGTATGAACCTACCGCCAGGATCCAAGTGGGAAGACTTTGTCTAATCAATATGGCAACACCAGCCTTGCCAGAGGGTTCGGAAGCCAAATATGAGCTAGGAAAATGTTTAGTGGCAAATTTTAAAGATCCCCCTGCACGGAAATGGGTCTCCTGGACCATGACCACGTCTGCCGCAGAAGATTTGAATTCCTTCAATGCCAACCATCTTTTGTGAATGGAATTCAAACCCTTCATGTTATATGTGAGAACCCATGGTATGCCCTGTAGGGAAAGAGGTATGGTTAAGACAAATACAGTGGTATAAGCCAGAAACATTTGTACGACTATAATAATCGTATAAAGATGAACAGAGAACAGGTCAAAAAAGAGGGACCTGAATATCAAAAACATCAAAAAACAAAAGCCTGAGAGATAACTCTCTCTCAGGGTCCCGTGGCCGAGGCCAGGGGTCCAACGAGGGGACATGAGAGTCTCTGGATGAGACTGGACTGGCCCCGCCATCCTCTAGGCGGGGGGTGGACAGGAGATAAAGAAATGAAGCAAAAAAAATAACTGTTTCAACCCAAGGGTGTGGGATGGGTTCCCAACAGAGGATGGCTGGACAGGGCCTAGCCATAAACAACAACAGAGCCTCTGAGAAAATCCTTCAAGTCGGGTTTCCGGGAGGAGAAGGAACATTGCGGGTGGAGATGGGTTTTTTTTGTTTTGGGTGAGCTGGAATCCAAATCCTGCCAGGTATGCATTGGGGTCTTGGTGTGGTAGTAAGAGGGGTTATGAGTAGAGTTGAGCGAACTTCTAGAAGTCCGGGTTCTGCTGGTTCTGCAGAACTTCGGGACAAAGTCCGGGTCCGGGTCCGGACAGAACCCGAACTTTGTCCCGAACCCCGAACCCCATTGAAATCAATGGAGACCCGGACTTTTAGGTACAAAAAGTGTTGTAAAATAGTCCTGGAAGGTCCTAGAGGTCTGCAAAAGGAAGGAAATGTGGGTAAGGGTGGGACAAGTGACCTACAAAGAAATGGGGACAGGGAAATAACTTTAAATATTTTTAAAAAAATAAAAACATAAAAAATGCAAAAATGGAGATCATCTTCAAAATGGGTCTGAAAAGTATTAATTAACATTAGAGGCCATAGAACTGTTCTAAAATCATCTTCAAACTGTGTCAAAAAAGTATAAATAAGCCGGGAGTACCCATATCACTGTTCTGCAAAATGTGTGTATCACT
>BLSH010350970.1:101433-116322 GCA_018402905.1 Glandirana rugosa
GATTAATCTTTTGAGTGTACATAATGTTTCATGACGAGAATTAATAACGAGTTTTGAACTAATCTTTCAAAGTAGGAATAAAGATTTAGTTTGATATTATCGAAACCCAGTTAAAAATTGTATCATTTAATGTTTCCTAAGAGTCTTGCGACACCTAACGAATTAAATAAATCTTTATATTGAACGTAAAAAAAAACAAGACTCATATTTGTTTCTTTATTTATATATGTTTAGGAATATGTAACAGAAATTATTTAGTTCACGATTAACTTTACGTAATATTTGTCAAGATAATCCTTATTACAATTAAACTACATGGTCTGGATTACCCCAAACCACGACTAGTTTTTTAGTCAGTCACTGCTGTTTGGGTGCTATAGTGAATTTGATTCTGCAACTATTTTCTCCCTCAGGGCTTTAGTGAATACCTTTTCTGACTAGATTTGGTAGTTTTCAAGGGATTTTATTTGTTTGTGACCATTTGTTCCCCCATGGTGCTATAGTAAATAAACCCCATTAGGTCTGGTACATCAAATTAACATTATTCCTAATAGAACTGTTTATAATGCATTTCAATTAGCACTTGATTTATTAAAGACAATGTATAAGGATTTGTATATATTTATTTCTTTGTTTATACTCAGAACAAAAAAAAATGCAAGTTATATTTCTAAATAAATTAAGCAATCCACAGCGTTCTGAGAATCCTTTGTAATTTACTATGTTAAAAATTGACCCAAAGCTATTATAGTTTGATTTAGAAATAAGGATGAAACTTTCTAATCAAGTTTTGAGCAATAATTAAGAGCAGTACTTTGTAATACATGTGAGTTTTCTAATTAGTTTAATGCTGGCCATAAACGGTTAGAAAATAGTTGGAAAAATGATTTGATACGCTCGATCGTTCAACTTTCGAAATGTTAGTGGGCTAATTTTGAGTGTCGAAATGGCAATTTTAATTGAAAAAAACTAACCGCCATGTCGGATATTTTTCCACAAAATGAATGGTTTTCAAAAGGTCAGTAGTGTAATCATTTGAAAATATTTCGAAAAAGCCACAGCACATGCGCGTAATAAAATGTAACCCCGGAAGTCAATTCAACAAGTAACAAACAGAATGATTTTTCTGGTTGATGACTTTTCGTTTACATAGGCAAATGGAAAATATTGTGCCTATTGAAGTGTGCGATACAAAAATAATTTTGAATCAATTAGCGCAAACCGCTCAAAGTGGCTAGAGCAGCTGTACATTCAAGGTAAATCTATCAAATCCTCTGTTGAACAATATGTATGAAAGGAGTGCAGCGCTTCAGAAAAACATATACTCAATGGTCAGTCCATATAAGCAACACCACTAGTGTTCATGCAGTGAAGGAAAAATCATCCATAACGCGCTTCAGTGAAAATCCTCCACCAATAGACAGATGGCCTCTCACCTCCTTAAGTGGACCCTCTGAACGAGAATCAATAATGCTTCCTTTAACCCTTACAAGGGGGGAGACATCCACTGAAGGGCCAAGTCAGATATGTCTTCCTCAAAATTACAGCTCCAAGCATCAGGTGTCACATATAATATAAAAGACATTCCATAGTGCTCTCCGTCATGTAAAACAAAATTTATTTAAAAATCATTGCACTTACATAGTCTGCACTGTGACCCAGTGCCAGGTGTACAGTCCGAGAAAAACGAAACAAAGTAGCACATCAGATGTTGCATTCAAGAGCCGGCATCGGCCGCGGGTGACGTCATATAACTCCTCCCCTTCCGTACGCGTTGTGTTCTGGAACTGGAGCTTCATCAGCGACTGGCGACCGCTCTTTATGCTGTGAGGGAAAATACCATGGCAACCTGGCTGGGCTCTAATCACAACTTCTGGTCAGCATCGCCCCATGTGATCGGAACGGAGGTCCCACCAGGAGACATGTTAATGATGAGCGTCACATAGGCACGCCTCTCAAACCAATCACAGCCAAAAACTGCTGTCAGCAAGAAAAAGCCTTATAAAGTCCTGCAGCCCATAGCCTATCATACTGGCAAATCCAGCCAGCAAGGGCTCAGAGGCACCAGTGCTTTAACAAAACATTTTAATTAATCTAAAAAAGGGTTGGTTAAGATTTTTTTTTAAAAACTCAGCCCTCAAGAAAGACATATATGGTCAAAGACCACATAGACTCACACCTGCAGTCCATGCCATTCTCAAATATACACATATATGACAATCTAAAACAAACTCATCTATTGGAAATAAAACAGTTTAAATCAAATTCTACATTTAAGCCTTTCAGCACCAAAACCTTTGTTTCATAAATCCAATGGGATTCCTGGCGACTAAGTTGGCGGATAAAGTTACCTCCCCTCCAATGCCTGTTAACTCTTTCGACACCCCAGAATTTTAGTTTTCTAGGGTCTCTATTGTGGACCAACCTAAAATGTTTTGAAACATTATGTGTGATGAGCCCCTTTTTGATATTGTTTACATGTTCTGGGAGGCGGGCATGCAGCGGTCTAGAGGTCCTGCCAATGTACTGCAGCCCACACTCACACTCCAACATGTAAACAACACCACTCGTGTTACATGTAATAAGTTGGGATATTTTATATTGTTTGGCAGTGGCTGTTGCTACAAACTCTTTTTGCTTTTTCATATTATTCCTTGAATGCCTACAGGCAACACACCGCCCACAAGCGTAAAAGCCAGTCAAAAAAGAGAATAATGTACTTTCCCAAAATCTTGTCCATTTTCAAGATGGCCCAATTACTTCTTTCAAATTGCTTGTGCTGGATGTTATAGTCCAACACTAATTTAAACTGCTCATTGGTAGGCTCCTTCTTTTCTTCATCCTTAGTTAATTGCTGTCTATCCATCATCTGGACCCTTACCCTCTCCTGATTTATTATCTCCCTCTCATAACCCTTTTGTAGGAAACGCTCTGATAGAATCTGGGACTGATGCACATAATCTTCAATACCCGTGCAATTATGTCTGAGCCTAATAAGCTACCCCCTGGGGATATTGCCCAACCACCTATGGTGATGGCAACTCCTCAGGGGGATCTAGCCATTACGGTCAGTGGGCTTAAAATGGTTTATTAACCTAAAGCCCCCATTGCCCACCGATATTTCAAGATCTAGGAATACTATTCTCTCAGTACTAACATTCCAAGAGAGAACAATATTCCGATCGTTGTTATTAAGTTTCCGTATAAACAAGTCTAGAGTACACCTATCACCTTCTCATATGATAATTAAATCATCAATGAACCTTTTATAACATTTCAATTCCAGGGGCCGGTCACCAAAGACCACGTCTTCCTCCCAGTGGGCCATAAATAAATTGGCCACACTGGGAGCAAAACGAGCCCCCATTGCAACTCCCATTTTCTGGAAGTAATATTGCCCCTGATGCCAAAAATAGTTTCTAGATAAACAAAAATCCAAACCGTCTAGTAAGAACCTCTTTTGCTCAATTCCTAAGTTGGAAGACTCCAATGCCCATTCCACTGACGTGAGAGCTTCTCTATCCCCAATTATCGTATACAATGAGCCCACATCAGCCGTCACTAAGATAGTGGAAGCAGAGCTACTGAGGTTCTTCAATATTTGTATGACATGTTTAGTGTCCTTCAAAAAAGCTTCTGTTTGTGTGACCCTCGGCTGCAAATATAGATCGATATATTGTCGCAATCTAGCAGTGACGGAATCAATCCCGTTTACTATAGGTTTGCCCAGGGGATTTGTACTGTCTTTGTGAATTTTTGGGAGAATATATATTATGGGTGTCCTACAAAAAAGGGGGTCTAAATAAAGAGCCTCCTTCCTCGGTCATGGGGTCCTTATTTAATAGCTGACACGTTTCCCGATCACTTAACAAATTATTAATTTCAGAGAGATAATAATCCTTACTAAGTACAACCAAGCCCCCACCCTTATCGGCCGGGCGAACAATAATATCTTTCTTTTTTTCAAGGGACTCTATACCCTTCTGTATGTACTGAGGGTCAGATATCTTTCTGATTTTCATTAACCCCAAGTCCCTACATACTTTGTTAATAAAATCCTCAATGTACTTATTGTCTTTATTAAGAGGGTTAAAAACAGACCGATTTCGGAGATTAGAATGTGACCCCTGGTCTACTACTGTACTCCTTACTGGGTTAGATAAAATATATTTTTTAAGGTTGAGAGAACATACAAATTTCTGTAAATTAACATATGTTTGAAATTTGTTTAAATTTTTGACCGGTGCGAACTTCAGTCCCTTATCCAGAACTTTCAGTTCGTCATCATTCAGGGTGACACCGCTCAAATTATATATGCCGGGAATCCCATTGGATTTATGAAACAAAGGGTTTGGTGCCAAAAGGCTTAAATGTAGAATTTGATTTAAACTGTTTTATTTCCAATAGATGTGTTTGTTTTAGATTGTCATATATGTGTATATTTAAGAACAGCATCGACTGCGGGTGTGAGTCTATGTGGTCTTTGACCATATATGTTTTTCTTGAGGGCTGAGTTTTTTTTAAAAAATTCTTAACCAACCCTTTTTTAGATTAATTAAAATGTTTTGTTATAGCACTGGTGCCTCTGAGCCCTTGCTGGCTGGATTTGCCAGTATGATAGGCTATGGGCTGCAGGGCTTTTTAAGGTTTTTTCTTGCTGACAGCAGTTTTTGGCTGTGATTGGTTTGAGAGGCGTGCCTATGTGACACTCATCATTAACATGTCTCCTGGTAGGGCCTCCGTTCCGATCGCATGGGGCGATGCTGACCGGAAGTTGTGATTAGAGCCCAGCCAGGTTGCCATGGTATTTTCCCACACAGCATAAAGATCGGGTGATGGCTTCTCCTCCCCACTCGCTGATGAAGTTCCGGTTCCGGAAGGCAACGCGTACGGAAGGGGAGGAATTATATGACGTCACCCGCGGCCAATGCCGGCTCTTGAATGCAACATCTAATGTGCTACTTTGTTTCGTTTTTCTAGGACTGTATACCTGGCACTGGGTCACAGTGCGGACTATGTAAGTGCAATAATTTTTAAATAAATTGTGTTTTATATGACGGAGAGCACTATGGCATGTCTTTTATATTATATTTGACACCTGATGCTTGGAGCTGTAATTTTGAGGAAGACATATATCTGACTTGTCCCTTGAGTGGATGTCTCCCCCCTTGTAAGGGTTAAAGGAAGCGTTATTGATCCTCGTTCAGAGGGTCCACTTAAGGAGGTGAGCGGCCATCTGTCTTTTGGTGGAGGATTTTCACTGAAGCACGTTATGGATGATTTTTCCTTCACTGCATGAACACTAGTGGTGTTGCTTATATGGACTGACCATTGAGTATATGTTTTTCTGAAGCGCTGCACTCCTTTCATACATATTTTTCAACAGAGGATTTGATAGATTTACCTTGAGTGTACAGCTGCTCTAGCCACTTTGAGCGGTTTGCGCTGATTGATTCAAAATTCTTTTTGTATTGGACTATTCATTTATCACAATCTAGCAGCAAACAATGGACTTTTTCCAGTATTTGGAAAAACGGGAGATCAAAATAGATGAAGTTTTTTCGAGGAAGGTTAACAGTGCTAATGGCAATGATTTATTCCATTCATTTAAGAAGTTGGGATATGTCTTTGAGAAAAAGTTAAAAACATGGTGGGACATTACCAGCTTTGAACAATATATAGCGGCCAAAATAATCCCCAGATGCATTAGGTGGGACATTCCTGTTAATGACGGCCTTATGGATGAGGAGTCAGTTCAGGAATGGAGTAATTTCTTTACCAGTAAAGGGGTTGAATTATTGGAGTTGCTATTAGCCTGGAAACAGAGAAAAATGAATATTTTGGAATCCCAAATTAGTGAAATGAGATCTAATATAGAGCCCTTAAAGGATAATGATGAGTTTCAAAAACTCTCTATGGATTTACAGAATAAATTTGTCAAATGGGATAGAGATATCCAATTTAAGAAAAAGAAAAAGTTCCTGAGGGACTTTGAGGATTTCCAAAATGGGAATGTTTATAAATGCCAATCGTATTTAATTAATCAGAGTAATTTATATCACGGTCCTGAAACACAAGGAGAGGTGTGCCCCCTAGGGTTGCCACATCATCCATTTAATCCAGGATACATATGAATTACACAGGTTCTGAGGCTAATTTAATGCAGCTAAGGCACCAAGTGAGTTTAATTACCACCTTAATCAGCCACAGAACCTGTGCAATCAATATGTGTCCTGGATTAAAGGGATGATGTGGCAACACTAGTGCCCCCTGAAACACCGCTAATAGGTTCTCACCACCCTCATGATTCAAATGATATAAGGGCATATATAAGACCTCAGAGGGAATATCACCAGGATAATTGGTCAGAAGAACCACACAGAGGTAGAGTTAATAAGAAGGTAAAAAGAGACACTAATAAGGTTTTCTCACAGGTTTCAAGGGAATAATCATCCCCCTCCTAATGAATATAAGACTCCTATGGGAGGAAACCAGTATGATAATAGAAGGGGTCATCCATATCACTATGGAAGGTGGGAGGATCAATCTGCCCACCCCAGAGGATATGGGACACCTAGAGATAGCAGATACCCATACATGGCCCCACATAGGAACTCCAATGACCGGGGTAGAATGCAAACCAATAAGGCTGAGTGGTCACCGGTTCAGAATAGGTTTGGCCCATTACAGGATTATGCCTCCCAAGATAGGGGGGTTTTCGGCAGGCACATAGTGGTCCGGGGGGTCACCAGTCATCAGGCCACAGAATGGAGGAGGATTGGTGGAATCCTCCTCGTCCTGGCCAATGGAAGACAGCCGAACATGGAAAAGAAAAGGAAGAGAGGAAGGAGAGCGGGGAAACGCTTTCAAAAAGACAAAACCCCAGTAGGGGCAGGCATATATAATTTGAGCGGTGTCACCCTGAATGATGACGAACTGAAAGTTCTGGATAAGGGACTGAAGTTCACACCGGTCAAAAATTACCTCTTGACCACTGGGCACTTAAAGCCCCTTCCTAACCAGACCAATTTTCAGCTTTTGACGCTCTCACATTTTGAATGACAATTACTCATGCAACATTGTACCCATATAAAATCTTTGTCCTTTTCTTTACACAAATAGAGCTTTCTTTTAGTGGTATTTAATTACCGCTGGGTTTTTTATTTTTTGTGCTATAAATGAAAAAAGACCGCAAATTTTGTAAAAAGTTGCATTTTACTTAATTTCTGTTATAACATTTTGCAAATTAATAATTTTTCTTCATACATTTTTGCTAAAATTTATACTGCTACATATCTTTGGTAAAAACAATCCAAAGAAGTGTATATTATTTGGTATTTGAGAAAGTTATAGAGTCTACAAGCTATGGTGGCAATCATTGAAAATTGATCACACCTGATCACACCTGATGTACTGACGGCCTATCTCATTTCTTGAGACACTAACAAGCCAGGAAAGTACAAATATCCCCCAAATGACCCCTGTTTGGAAAGTAGAGATTCCAAGGTATTTAGTAAGAGGCATGGTTAGATTTTTGAAGTTGTAATTTTTTTCCCACAATTCTTTGCAAGATGAAGATTTTTTTTTTTCACAAAATGGTCATGTTAACAGGTTATTTCTCTCACATGGCATGTGCATACCACAAATTACACCCCAAAATACATTCTACTACTCCTTCTGAGTATGGCGATACCAAATATGTGAGACTTTTACACAGCCTGGCCACATAGCCTGGCCCAACATTGAAGTAGCACCTTCAGACGTTCTAAGAGCATAAATTACACATCTCATTACTCAACCACCTATTACATTTTTGAAGGCCCTGGAGGACCAGAACAATGGAAACACCCACAAAATTACCCCATTTTGGAAAGCTAACACCCCAACGTATAATCTATGAGGCATAGTGAGTCTTTTGAAAGGTCCATTTTTTTCCAGAAGTTTTTGGAAAATGTGGAAAAAAATGAAAACGCATTTTTTCCCACAAAGTTGTCCATTTATAAGATATTTCCAACACATAGCATGTACATCGCAAAAAATGACACCCCAAAATGCATTCTGCTACTCCTTCCGAGTATGGCGATACCAAATGTGTGAGACTTTTACACAGCCTGGCCACATAGCCTGGCCCAACATTGAAGTAGCACCTTCAGGCATTCTAGGAGCATAAATTACACATCTCATTACTCAACCACAGTAAACAAGTATTGGGGCGCACATCAAATAGACATAGGACCAATGATAATGATAGAGCAAAATAAAAAAGAGGAAGAAGTATGGGTGGTGTAGATTAACACATATTGGATGATATTACCGTCCAAAAACAGGGGAAAGGGGATGAGCAGCAATCAATGATATGAAGTCAAACCCGACAATTGATGGGTGTGAGATGGATGAAGACCGTTGATCTATCCAAAAAGAAGCACTGAGGGCTGCCTGGAAAGCGTGGACCCAGATCCCGTGATCCACTGGTACTGTAACAATATAAGCAAGGAGAGGCGCCTCTAAGTGCAATAAGCAAGTGACGATTTATTAAAAAATGTTTAAAAACACTCACATGGTTAAAAACAATTCAAGCATGAACCGACAGGGGGAGAAAGAGCAGACTGCCGTCACTCTCAAGGTCCCGGGAGTCCCAAGCCGCTGTAAAGTCCTCTGTTTACCGCCGCTAATGGATGGAATGGCCGGCTCGTGTGGCGGTATCCGGAACGAGTCGTGGAACGCAGCTGGGATGTAGTCCAAGGGTGATGGCGTCATAGGATGCAACGCGTTTCATTAGCATGCAGGTCAGATGGTACGAGTCCTGCGCTACTTCGTCAGGCTGGTAGAGGGAGTCGGTATGTTGGAGCCTCCCAATCCAACCTATGCTGGCGAAGGTGCGGCCAAATTGGCAGTCTGCCACTCAACCCCCTATTACACTTTTGAAGGCCCTGGAGCACCAGAACAATGGAAATGTCCACAAAATGACTCCATTTTGGAAAGCTAACAGCCCAACCTATATTCTATGAGGCATAATGAGTCTTTTGAACAGTCCATTTTTTTCCAGAGGTTTTTGGAAAATTTGGAAAAAAAATGAAAATGCATTTTTTTTACACAAAGTTGTCCATTTCTAAGATATTTCCAACACATAGCATGTAAATAGCAAAAATAACACCCCAAAATGCATGCTGGTACTCCGTCTGAGTATGGCAATACCAAATATGTGAGACATTTACACAGCCTGGCCACATAGCCTGGCCCAACATTGAAGTAGCACCTTCAGGTGTTCTAGGAGCATAAATTACACATCTCATTACTCAACCACCTATCACACTTTTGAAGGCCCTGGAGCACCAGTACAATGGAAATGACACCATTTTGGAAAGCTAACACCCCAACATATAAGCTATGAGCCATAATGAGTCTTTTGAACGGTTCATTTTTTTATAGAAGTTTTTGGAAAATGTGGAAAAAAAATTAAAAAGCATTTTTTTCCACAAAGTTGTCCATTTATAAGATATTTCCAACACATAGTATGTATATAGCAAAAATGACACCCCAAAATACATTCTGCTACTCCTCCTGAGTATGGTGATACCACATGTGTGAAACTTTTACACAACCTGGCCACATAAAGAGGCCCAACATTCAAGGAGCACCATCAGGTGTTCTAGGGACATACATTATGCATCTAATTTCCTGACAACCTATCACATGTTTGAAAGCTCTTTATATTTCTAAGATATAGCATGTACATACCAAGAATTACACCCCAAAATACATTCTGATGACCAAAGTGTAAACAAAAGATTACCTGTGGGTTTAGTAGTGCCGCTGTTCACAGGAGGAGAACCCTGATCCAGGCAGCAGGCAGGGACATGGTCAGCGACAGCGAACTGAATTGTCCAGGCAGCAGGCAGGAATATTGTCCATAGTCCATACAGGCAGGGGTACTGTCCATATACAGTCCAGGGTTAGTGCAGTTGGAAATATTACCGGCAGTGCCAAAATATTGATCCTGGTAGTAGGCAGGAACATGATCCATAGTATGGGTAGCAGGCCAGGAAAGAATGGGGACAGGGGTAGAGGCTTCTCCCACCCAAATCCAGAAAAACAAATTCTGGAGTCCCTCACATATGTGAGACCCCTGTGTGTCAATGCCATTACTCCAGCAGCAGGCTAAAAGATCAATCCAAGAGGTAGGCAAAAAAACGTAGTAAACCGGTCCAGGGTCAGTTCCAGAGCAAGCAAAGGTATGTTTACGTTAGGCAGAAGAGTGGTCGTATAGCAGGCCAGGGTCAGTTCCGAAGCAGGCAGAGGTATTTTTAGCATGAGGCAGAAGTGTGGTCGTATAGCAGGCCAGGGTCTGTTCCAGAGAAGGCAGCGGTATGTGCAGTGCAGTTACACAAGGGTTGTGGCTGTAAATGACAATTACATTTTCCATACTTCACTAATAATGTAGTGAGGTATGGTAACGGTGGAAACAGTCAGCTATACAGAGGCCTGGTTGGGAAGGGCATTGGGGACAAAAATACATGGTGTCTCTTCTACCACCTCTTTTAGAGCACACCCGGCATTTTTTCTGGCGTCTTTGGCCTGTTTCACGGACGGGGAGTTTTTCAGGAAAGTGACGTTCTTGTAGTCTGCTCACTGAATCCGAGCAAATATTTTCTGGTGGGCCTTCAGGGTACACTAGGGTGGTGATGACTTCTTCATGGAATTGTAGAAAGGATATGGGGTTCTCAGTTGATTTTTGGTAAATAATATAACTGTTATACATGGCCAAACTGAAAAGGTATATGGAAACTTTTTTGTACCAGTGGCGGGATTTTCTTGTGGGAAGGTAGGGTTCAATCATCTGGTCATTGTCGACACCCCCCATGAACAAATTAAAATCATGGACACAAGCTGGCTTCCGGATTGTGTCTCCTCTCCTCCTGGGGATTTCCACATAGGTGTCATTTTGTGTATTGAAGTCAGCATGTGGTTGTTCCATCTGTCCCTCCACTTGACAACCAATAGCTCCGCAAAGACGCCGTCTCCCCTCTTTGTAGCCTTTTGTTAATGAGCCTTTGCGGGAAGCCCTTTCTGTTGGCTCTGACCGTACCGCATACTGGAGTCTGCCTCCGGTAAAGGTTGCAGAAGAGGGGCAAACTTGAATAAAAGTTATCCACATAAAGGTGGTAACCTTTTCCAAGTAGTGGATAATTAAGCTCCCAAACAACCTTTCCACTGGCTCCAATATTTTCAGGGCATTCATGGGAATGCAGTTGGGTGTCCTTTCCTTCATAGATCAAGACCGAATAGATGTAGCTGGTGGCTCGGTACAGGGTCGGTTTGTACACTTTAACCCCATATCGGGCCTTTTTGCTGGGGATAAACTGTTTTATGGCCAGCCTGCCTGTGAATTTTACAAGGGACTCGTCAATAGAGATGTTTTGGTTGGGAGTATATAATTGGTCAAATTTTTCATAAAAATAATTTAGAAGGGGGCGAATTTTAAATAATTTATCGAAAGCTGGGTCATTGCGGGGAGGGCACTGTGTGTTATAATTATAGTGGAGGAACCGCATAATTCTAAGGTATCTTGACCATGGCATGAGGGATCAATAGATTAGCATGTGGTGAATGGGCTTGGTAGACAATTGGGAGTACAGTTATTTTTTTTTGTGATTCCCATATTAAACGTTAGGCCTAAAAAAAGTCTAAATTCCTCCACTGTAAGTTCTCTCCATTCAAAGGATCGGGAGTAACTAGAACCAGGGTTGTTTGCGATGAACTGCTGGGCATAAAGGTTGCACTGGGCCACGATGGATGACAGAAAGTCTTCTGCAAAAATTAAATTAAAAAAAACAATTAGGGCAAAAACTTTGGTGTTCACCTGGACACCTGGCTGGTGAAAGGGAGGAGGTTTGCTGCTCCGGAATTAGATGGAAGCCACAGGGGGTTCTGAAGGGCATAGGGAAGGCTGGCATGGGTCCTCAACCTTTGGGGCTGAGATGACACCTCACTAGTGCTTAGCCTTTGTTGCAGTGGCACTGCACTAGAGGTGGATGGCACTACGCTAGATGTGGATGGCATTGCGCTAGATGTGGATGGTACTGCTTCAGAGGTGGATGGCACTGCACTACCTGTAGTAGCCTGCTGCTCCTCGCCAGAATGCCTTCTTTTCATGGGCACCAGTTCTTCTTCCTCCGATTCTGAATCAGACCCATTGCTTACAAAGGGCTCATAATCCGAATCAGAATTGGACGCAGACTCAGAGAACTCCCTGCTGCTCTCTTCACTCAGGCTCAGGCTCAGAATCTGGTATGCCTCCTCAGCAGAATATTTTTTTGCCATACTGGTGACTGGTGTGATGTGGATACACTGATGGGTGCTGATGAGGTTGCACTGATGTGCACTAATGCACTGCGGCTGCACTGATTAGCTGGCACTGCTGAGGTGGCACTGACAGGCGCTGATGAGGATCCAACAATAGGGCACTGATGAGCGTTCACTTATGGGCACTGATGTGCACTATTGGGCACTGTAGTGGCGCTGATGAGCACTGATGGGCTGATAGTGGCAATGAAGGCGCAGATGAGCACTGTAGTGGCACTGATGAGCACGTTAGTGGCAATGAAAGCACAGACGGCACTGGTGTGGCACTGGTGTAGCACTGTAGTGACACTGATAACACAGAAGCACTGTAGTGGTACTGATGGGCACAGGTGGCACTGATGAGCACAGGTGGCACTGATGAGCACAGGTGGCACTGATGGGCACACTGGTGGCGCTGATTTGATACTAATGGCAAAGATGATTACTGTAGTTGTACTAATGTACCACTGATGTGTGCTGTAGTAGCACTGATGAGCACGTTAGTGGCAATGAAGGCACCGGTGGCACTGGTGTGGCACTGATGGGCACATGTGGCACTGCGGTGACACTGATGGCACAGATAAGCACTGTAGTGGCACTGATTAGCACAGGTAGCACTGATGGCACAGAAAAGCACTGTAGTGGCACTGATTAGCACAGGTAGCATTGATGGGCACCGGTGGCACTGATGGGCACCAGTGGCACTGGTGGGCACAGGTGGCACTGATGAGCACTCTGATGGCACTGATGGCACAGATGAGTACTGTAGTTTGACTGATGAGCACTGTAGTGGCACAGGTGGCACAGATGATCACTGGTGTGTGGCACTGATGTGGCACTGGTGTGGCACTGAGGTAGCACTGATGTGGCACTGGTGTGGCACTAATTGCACAGGTGAGTGCTGTACTGGCACTGATGGGCACAGGTGGCAATGGTGGGCACAGGTGGCACTGGTGGGCACTGGTGGCACTCTGATGGCACTGATGGGTGCTCTGGTGGCACTGATGGGCGCTGTGGTGGCACTGATGGCACTTTACTTTATTGGCATTGATGGCACTGTAGGGCACCGATGTGGCACTGTGTTGGCACTGTGGTGACACAGGTGTGGCACTAGCAGCAGAACTTGAACTCTGCTGGTCACTGCTGGGCACGGCTGGGCACTGCTGGGCACAGTATATTTAAAAAAACTTACAGTCTTGCACTGCAGGGCATCGATCTCTCTCCTCTCCTCCCAAACTGGATTGGTGTGAGGAGAGGAGAGAGCTGACACTCTCGATGACCCTGCAGTGTTTACATTGTGATCACGCCATCATTGGACGGCCTGATCACATGGTAAAGGGCCGTTTCCATTGGCCATTTACCACGATCCGTGAGCAGGAAGACTCCCGTGTGCGCGCCTCAGGGGGCATGCAGAGTGTGATTCTGGGAGGACGTTATAGTACACCCTCCCAGAACAATGGATCCAACTTGCGGCTGTGTAATTACATTACACGGTCGGCAAGTGGTTAAACAAATTTCAAACATATGTTAATTTACAGAAATGTGTACCTTCTCTCAACCATGACACTACCTGCCTTAAGTTTGCATGTTCTCCCTGTGTCTGCGTGGGTTTCCTCCGGGTACTCCGGTTTCCTCCCACACTCCAAAGACATGCTGGTAGGTAAATTGGCCCTAGTATATGTATGCATGTGAGTTAGGGACCTTAGATTGTAAGCTCCTTGAGGTTAGGGACTGATGTGAATGTACAATATATATGTAAAGCGCTGCATAAATTGACAGCGCTATATAAGTACATGAAATAAATAAAGAAACCTTTTTTTATCTAACCCGGTAAGGAGTACAGTAGTAGAGCAGGGGTCACATTCTAATCTCCAAAATCGGTCTGTTTTTAACCCTCTTAACCACTTCAGCCCCGGAAGAATTTCCCACTTTAGGACCAGAGAACTTTTTGCGATTCGGCGCTGTGTCGCTTTAACTGACAATTGCGCGGTCGTGCGACGTTGTACCCAAACGAAATTTGCGTCCTTTTTTTCCCACAAATAGAGCTTTCTTTTGGTGGTATTTAACCGCCTCTGCGACATTTCTGATCGCCGCTATAAACAAAAGAAGAGTGACCATTTTGCAAAAAAACCCAAATTTCTTACTTTTTGCTAAAATTCAAATCCAAAAAAAAATATAAAAAAACATTTTTTTTCACCGTTTTTGGCCGATTTATATAATTCCTCATATTTGCGATAAAAAAAAATTGCAATCAGTGTTTATTGATTGGTTTGCGCAAAAGTGGCCGCGTTTACAGATGATGAGAATTCATTTCTGGGGTTTTTATTTTTTTTTAATTTTTTACTAGTAATGGCGGCGATCTGCGATTTTTAGCGGTAATGCGATATTGGGGGGGGGACATGTCGGAACATTTTGACACTTTTTTGGGACCACTGACATTTATTCAGCGATCAGAAATTTAAATGTCCACTGATTACTGTATAAATGTCATTGGCAGTGAAGGGGTTAACCTGCAGGGGGAGAGCTAGGGGTTAACTGTGTTCCCTG